>WYDI02003854.1:51216-80440 GCA_009867235.2 Psittacus erithacus
GGGAAGTTCAGGTTAGATATAAGGAAGAAGTTCTTTACTGTAAGGGTGGTGAGGCACTGGAATGGGTTGCCCAAGGATGTTGTGAATGCTCCATGCCAGGCCTTGTTCAAGCCTTGGGTGGCACGGTTTAATGTGAGATGTCCCTGCCCATGGCAGGGGGCTTGGAACTAGATGATCTTAAGGTCCTTTCCAAACCTAACTATTCTATGATTCTATGATTCTATGATGTTATGATTCTATGTTAAGTAGTATACATCTGTAATAGCAAGGGATCTGTAAACTGAGTCTGCACCAAGGAAATATGGTACTCCATGTGGTATCCAGTAACCCCCTTTGCTCAAATAGAAATGTTGCAAAAAGCATTGCTTTGAGGATTTCTCTAGGGCTCCAAGGTGTCTGATGCTCCTCAAAATAGGGTTGCATGATTAATTTTTCTTGCTTGAAAAAAAAAAAAAAAAAAGTTATCCTTTTAAATTGCTTTTATCTTGTGGAAAGCCAGATAAAGTATAATAAAATTGGAGCTGGTGGGACAAAGCCTCACTAGAGTAAAATCCATTATATCTAAAAGGAGACATGGAAAGATCAAAGAGAGAGCTAAATGTGTCCTGAAGTACTTCAAAAGGTGGCTCACTTAGTGAGTATTGATCATCTCAGGATAGAAGTGGAAAATTGGCCAGCTTTTACTGAAAGAATTGAAGAAGCTTTGGTACAAGTGGAAATGCATCAAGTCTTTCAGTCTATACGTAGGTTTACATGCTGATAGATATTACAGTTATTTGCAGCTATGTAAATTTGTTTGAGTTAGTCATTACCTTGTGGTATTTTTACACCATTACCTGGTGTTTTCAATTGCAGTCCATTTTATTCAGTGTTGAGGATTTTAGTTGTGTCAGTGTTCCTAAATACAGTTATTTACTTTGTATTTCATTTATGCCACAATTTGTAACAAGTGTAAAGAGAACAGCTTTCTATCTTGGGACATGAAGGACATAACAAGGACAGTAAAAGGCAATCAGTATAACATTATTTGAAAACAAAATACAAGTTTTTATGTATATGTATGTATAGAGATACAGAAACATATAAAAATAGCTAAATATATACTGTATATTATATATTGAATATCATATATATGATATAATCTAATTATATGTAATGTAGTGTAATAGCATTTGCCCTGAACAGAATGAGAATTATACAGAAAAAAAAAAAAGAAAAACAGAAAAAAGAAAAATAGAAAAAAGAAACTTGTCTCTTACTACCCTATCTCTCCTCAGCATGTATCACTCCTGCTCGCAATGAGAATGGATTGACAAGAACTTTCCAGGAAGCCAGCTGATGCACTAACACTCGGGCTTTCTGTGTCCTCACCCCTCCTACCACTGCAGGGAGCAAAGGTGGCTCAGCTTGGATGAGGCAGAGGGCTTGGGTACTCAGCCCTGGCAGTCTGCCCGGCCAGCACTTGTCAAATTTACTTTCTGCCTGTGGAAAGTGAAGCTGACGAAAGTCTTCCAGGCGAGGAGCATGGATACCTGTCAGTTTAATTTTTCCCAGTAGAAAAATTGAATATTTGTTCACAAAATACAATTAAAAAAAAAAATAAATCAATTTTGCAAGAACGGCATGTTCTACCAGGAGGTACTTCAGACTAAATGTGCCCAACTAGCTTCACTGAAAATTTGTATCTGCTGTGGAAGCAGCATAAAAGGACTGCAAAAACATTACTCTCTTACGGTATAATGAGAGTCTGTGACTGGGAATTTGAAGCATTGTTCAAGTACCACTAGTATTTGCTACTTTTATAATGGTCATGTTTATTCTGCCCCTTATTTTTGAATATACCATACTCCAGAGCACGAATACCCCCCTCTTTCTCCCACTTAAAGGTGTGACTTGCTGTAGAAATGGTATGATCTGGATGAAAAAAAACCAATTTCAGCAGGATCAAAGGACAAGAAGAGGAGCCACTGCCAAGGGGATACTGATAAAGACTCCCAAAGACCTTGCAGAGGCTGAACTTCTGCAGAAGGAAACATGAAGCCCTATCACGAAAGTCTTTCAAAAAGAGTGTGCACAAGAATTTCTATTCAAAGGTTTCTGGTTAATGCATAAATTAAAGAAGATGGCCTGTTTAAGGCTTCTGTGCTGTACACCCCCAAACATAGGAGTTACTGCAATCATAAGAATAGGCTGAGTGACCTCAGTGAGTGGAATACTGCTACTGACTTGAGAACCAGCTTGAGGAGATTCTTCAGAACATTTTTTTTTTTTCATTTTAGAAGACTGATTTTTTTTTAATGGTGCATTGCATTATCTGGTTAAGAAAATGTGGGGTTTGCATGTGAAATATTCACAAATACCCTCTTTTTCTTTTAATACTCTTTCTTTTACAGAAATCCATAACAAATTCACAAATTTTAGAAAATTTACTTCTATTTTGTAGCATGCAAGTAAAGACAAACTAATGACCTATTTACTGTAAGAAAATGTGGATGAAAATATTTTGGTTTATACGGATACATGAAATGATAATGATTTTTAAGGTGCATGTCCTTGCCAGCTGAATTAACCCAGCAACATCAATGAAAAAAGAATTAACGTAGTGCCAATACAAAAAACATTATGGCTTTAGGTATCTACTGTAAGCAAGCAAGAACACAATCCTGCTCCCAGTGGAGTCAGTGGATTTTTACAGGATTAGGTTCTTAATTCCAATGGAGCTGCATGGGCAAGAAGGACATGATGCATTTTGAGCAGTCTTGACATTGGTAGTCATCCCTGTGGAGATGGTGTATATGTATGTTTTTTATCTATATATATATATGCACACACATATATGCATATATAGACATGTATATACAGATATATAAGTGTGTGTACTTACGTGAAGAATTACTTTGGTAAAAAAATATAGGCACTTTATTCTTATTTCCTCAAATATTTGCTAAGATGTGACTCTAACCTAAAAACTCTCAGGCAGCTCCTTGGTTTAGCTATTCCATAGTATATACTTTGGATGGTTAAAATGGAAAATTTTTGATTCAGAATAGATGGCATTTTAAAAAGATTAAAACTTTGCAAGACAGTTTTATTAAGAAAATAACCAGTGGCAAGTGTTGAGCTACTTTTTAATGTTTCCCATAATAATAACATTAAAGCAATATTTAATTAAAATCCAGTTAGTGTATGATGATAAAACAGTACTTTTAATGCTGAATTTGGATAATTATTTTCCAAGGCTTTTTTTAGCATGAAGGCAGCTATAGTCAGCATGCTACTTTTCTGTGTTTTCAGTGTAAAAGTATTCTACTTTTTTCTAAAGTTTGTTTTAGAATACTGATTTTTTGAAGTGGCGCATTTGGATTATCTGGTTAAGAAAATGTGAGGTTTATATGTTAAATATTCACAAATATTTTCTTTTGCTTTTAGTAGTCTTTAAATTTCAAACTAAAATGAGTCAGCAATAGACTGGAATATTAGCAGTTGTGAAAGGAAACTTCACATATTCAGGACAATGAGTTTAGCATCTTTCAGGTCTATAAAATGGTAATTCTGCTAGCCATTGTTGCTATTTATTACATTTGATTGCATTTCAAGCAACCTCATGAGCCCATTCTGACAGAGTTATGTACAGCTAGAGGATAGAGTACCTTTAGAAAGGCTTGTATTCTAAATAAAACAATAAATGAGATCAACATACAGCGAATATTAGCAGAGGAATAACGTAGCAAACTAAATTTGGAGAACCAGCGTAACATTGACCATTTGAAAGAGGAAAGCCACGTGCTGATACCTATTTCCCAGAAATTGTTTGAATATTGCATAAAGAACCAGTTGTTTAAAATTTGTAAACATCCTGGGGAAGAAATAAGGTTTCTTCATATTTTCAAGTGAATGTCCTATGAAACAAGGTACAGCACCACTCTCACTCTCTCATTGTCTCTCAGGACAAATGCATCATCTCGCATTTTTTACTTCTCCATACAAACAGTCTGGGTTTTATTTTTCCTTCTTTTAGTTTTATAGAGAGGCACGTTACAGTACAGGGAATAGCCACACTAAAAAGGGCAGGGTCAACCTCTGGCAGACAGCACATATTTGAAGGAAAGTTTGGTTGGCTCCTTCCCCTCCGCCTGTGCAGTAAGGTGCATTTTAATTGAATTTAAATGTAGACATCTATCAATAGGCTTTTCTTAAAAAGCCCTGATGGAGCCATACACAATACCTTTCTCTGAATAATATATTCCTACTGCACAAAGCCTGTCAGTCTTTTCTGTAGAAAGACAGTTCAGCAGATTTAGTTACACTTTCTACATTGCCCTTTTCGTTAGGATAAGAAGGAAACATGCTTTCATGATTCACAGTTTTCCAATGATCTATCTACCTGAACTATAGATCTATATTTCAAATTTAATTTTTTTCGATTGGCCATTGTGAGTTCCACAATACCACATCTCATTTGTCAGTGTCTGTCCTACGCTAGAGTTCAGTGACTGGTTTCTGCTGCCCCAGTAGCCATACTTATCTCTGACTGTGCTGGTGCAGCTAAAGGTGATGTGATCTACCGAGAGCACATGTTAGATACATGCTTCTCATTATATAGCTGTCAGGTCTGAAAAAATTTAGCTGCAACTCGTCTATGCACTAAATCATTGGCAGATGCCAGTATGAGGTCTGGAAGCTCTGCTGAACTTCCAAGCAGGAGGTCAGCCTGCCTGTGTTCACTGCTTTTTTTGGGACCATGGGTACTTACACACGTTGATAAGATCCCCCCTGAAACTTCTTTTCTCCAGGCTGAACAATCCCAGCTCTCTCAGCCTCTTCTTATATAAAAGATGATCCATCCTCTTAATCATATTCCAGTATTTAAAGGGTGGCTACAAAGAAGGTGGAGACTCTCTTTTTACAAGGAGTCACATGAAAAAGACAAGGGACAATAGGCACATGTTACTCCCTGGGAGATTTTGGTTGGACACAAAAGGAAAATTTTTCACAGTAACAGTCATTGGAATAATTTCCCCAGGAAAGTGGTAAATTCCCCAATGATGGACATTGAATATTCAGCTGGACAGAGTGTTGGGCCATCTTGTCTAGACTGTGCTTTTGCTAGAAAGGTTGGACCAGATGATTCTTGAGGTCTCTTCCAACCTGGGATCCTGTTATTCTACGACTGAATCACCTTTTTGGCCCTAAGCTGGACTCTCTCGAGTTTCCTGCACTAAGGAGCTCAGAACCACTCAAATGTGTCTCTTGAGTGCTAGGCAGAGGGAAAGGATCACCTAGGCAATGCTTCTAATGCAGCCCAGGAAGCTGTTGGCCTTTTTTCGCTGTGAGGACAGATTTCTGGCGCATGGTCAATTTATTGTCCACCAGGACCACAATTTCCTTCTCTGCAAAGCCAGTTGTCTTCCTAGGTTCTGGTGCCTGGGGTTATTCGTCTCCAGATGCAATTATCTACAAAAGGACTAATCGTTAGCCAACTGTAACTTGGGAATGTTCTTGAACTGAACAACAGAGATAATTTCTTCATGCACAGGTCCAATAAAACTCCACTGGTTACAAATTCTAGTATTTTCAGTCACAAATCACAAGGGCAAGTCTGGAAATTTCCTACTAAAGTTAGAGTGGCAGTATTCAAATTCCAGATAATTATGCAGGAAAGGTACCAAATGTCCTACTGGAAATGTATATAACCCAAATAATAAAGGTATTTGTTAGTGCTGCACGATGGTTAGGTGGATCATGAAAGTAGGAACAGATTTTTCTTACATCTCCATGACATTGACACCCAGTAACTATTCTCTTTTAAGATCTTGATGCAGGGATTTTTCTTTATGCCTTGCATACTAATTAATAGTTTTGGTACTGTTTTCATTTTTATTTCTGCAAAAGCAGTTGTGTTGCTGAAATGTAAGTAGGAAAAAAGAGACAGATGTTTCATTTCCCCTCTCACTTACACCAGCATAGTACTACTGATTTCAGTAGATTTAGTCCTGAGTAACAGTATTTTAAATAAGAGGTAAAAGAAATGTGTAATATATCTAGAATGCGTTAATCTGGCATGTGTTACTTGATGCCCTCAATATAGGATCATAGAACAGTTCGGCTTGGAAGGGACCTTTAAAGTTCATCTAGTCCAACCCCCCTGCAATGATCAGGGACATCTTGAACTAGATCATGTTTCCCAGAGCCACATCCAGCTTGGCCTTTCATGTCTCCTGTGATGGAGACAATATAGGCAGTACAAAGAGCTGTAAATTGTAAACTCATTGGAAAAGGCACTGTATTTTCCTTTAGTTTGTGAAAATGTTCATTTGCTTCTGATGGGAGGCTAGACTATGTAAGGAATACAGTAGTGGACTCTAAATCACCTTTCAAAAAGTCTATTGACTGTTGTCCTTAGAGCAGTTGGCATTTACTTTCTTTTCTTCAGGTGGCTCAGTAGTTTGGTGCTGCAGCTCTTGATTTGCTCTTCATTGTAAGAGACAGCATGAAGTGTAAAAGAGTCTCTGGCATACAGTTCACCACTGCTTTAGTCCTTTGTGTCTCATTGTTAAAGTAACAAGACCTTACATAATGTGACACATGATGGAAGAAGTAATGACAAGACACATCAAACATGCAGTGCTGCACACAAGATATATGACACATCTCATCCTAAACAAACATTACACTTAGTAAAGATAGTACTTTAAAAGGCACTTTACTTTTCTTTCTGCCATTTACATTGCTGATAGATATGAGGGTCATTACAGAGACTAAATCTCTGTCCTGAATTATACCAGAAGTCCAACAAATGGCTGAAATGAATGTTTAAAATTAGAAAATTAAAATTAGAGATAAAACCAAACATGAAAAGGTTAAGCTGTGTGGTCAGAAGGAGAAGAGTTGGATTTTTTTCCTCATTGACTGTCAGATCAATTGTACAACTAGCAGCAGAAGGCAACGGTTGCTGTCAATTAGAGATAATGAAAGTGAGATTTTATTAATTTGGGTCATTGTAGTTAGCAAACCATTTTTGAAACCTGGAAATCTGAAAATTAGTAAAGAAACATACTGGAAATTGTGCCATATATTGTACTGTACACTTGTCAACCATACTTCAAGCGTGTTCAAAGTTTGTTATCTTATATTTGCAAGCATAAGGTAATCTAAGTTTTTAGAATAAGCACAACAGATAAAGTACAATAAATAGATTAACTGATATTACGTGAGACTAAGCTCCAGTGGTCAGCTTTTGCACTACTGCACAGAAACTCCAATGTTTGAGAAAAATGTTAAAATAGAAGAATTTTTTAGATTCTTTTGTAACACTTTACATATACACATTGATCTCCACTTAGATCAGGTCACAGGGTTGAAACTAACGACAGATATGCTGTTCAGGCAAGGGGGGCTATGTGGGCAGCCAAACCCTTAATACCGTATTTTTGTCATCTTCTTTGTATCCATTAAGGCTTTAGGCAAATGTATTGGCTGCTGAATAGGCTCTAGCCTGAGGTTAAGTTAACCGAACAGGACATGGAAAACTATTGAACATGACATGAGGAATTCCTGGATATGACAGATAACTATGGAAGAAGGTGACAAAAGTTACAGATGGATCCACTCAGAATAAATGGAGTTCACACATAGGAGAGCAGTTACACGAGAAACAGCTAGACAGCACATATAATTGGAGGGTATCATTGTGGACCTTTTGGTGAGCAGAACCCTTGGAAGCATACCAATAAGGCTGTGATTATTCATGTAAAGGTATCAGAAATACCAAATTTAAATGCAGTTGTAAGGAAACAGGTGAGTAGGAAAAGGAACTCAGTTATCCTGGAGAAGGCAGACTACAGACATAGGTGCTACAGACATGGGGAAGTGGAAGGACAGTGAAAAAGAGGATTAGGAAATAAGAAAAGGAACAATATAGTATACAAATTATGTGACCAATGCTGTCCAAGGGGGTACCTGCAGGGCAGCCCTACACTTTATCACTGCAGCCTAAATCACAACAATAAATCTGGTTTTTTTGGCACTACCATGCAAATCAAACCTGCTACTGCCATCAGAAGGACTTGGGCTGTCTTTACCAAGATAGGTGCTTTCCCTGGCTACTAGGCAAACATCCAGATGGATGGCCCAGCATCCTGGTGCCACTATCTTATTGCCCTCTCCAGGCTGACAGAAGCTGCATCTGCCCACTCTTTTCTAACAGTATGACCAGCTGCATCCAGAACCATTCCTGCATCTCACAACCCTTGCAGACACAACTGATGCCATGTAAAATCAGCAATGAGTGCAAAGGTAACTGAAGACTGTGGAATTCAATACACTATTTTTTCCCAGATTTCTATAAGCTTTCTTACAGGAAAGTATAGTATATACACCCTCACAGCCAATCCTCATATTAAAAGTTTTATTTCTTCTTCTCAGGTGAAAAGTCCTTTTGTTCATTCCTGTCTTTCAGGTTACACTCCTGTGTGCCCCATAAACTCTTATATGCTTCCTTTTTGTTTACGGTTTTCCAACATATACTCTTGTTTAGGCCTATTTTAATCTATGAAAACACACCTCAGTTTATAAATAAGTCTTTTTTCTCTATCATAATTTCCAGTGTGCTTTTCCGTGTTTCTGTTGTATGATGGGTTTTCACACACTACAGGAACCATAAAGTGAGGTTGATAGTTTCTCATTGCTTTACTGCATATGGCTTTTTATTGCTCTGGATGAGACATTGGTCTGGATTTGGGAGATATGGATAGAATTCTGGCCATAAATGAAAACTGTGACACTAACGTTTTTCTCAAGTGTCTCATTTCTGGCTTGCCTGGTGTTTTGAAAGATCAGCTTGCCTCCTGAGCTCAGTTTCCTTCCCTTGTTTTGGAGACAAGGATATGAAGCTTTCTTTGAGGAATGTTTTATGACTTATGAAGTGAGAATAAGATGAGAACAATTCAACAAGTGCTATGTGTTGCTATATTTATTGCTATTTAATTTTGCCATTAAAGAGTGGACAACTTTTGGGCAAAGACAAAGGAGGGATCTTTTTGATCCTCATCATGGAATTTTTTGTCAGATGTTAGCACTGTTTAGATAGTGTTTCAAAATGCAAACATTTTAGAAGAGGGATTATCCACATAATGATTCCAGTTGGATTAAAAGATTTACAAAGGTAGAAAATTGGACAGGAAGAATCACATGAAGCTATTATTTTCTTTCAAATGTGTTGCTGCTATCACCAGTTTGGCAAACTCTTCTGGGTCACATCCTGAGAACAGGACTGTACTCCAAACACCTGTACTATTACAGAGTACAAGATTTAGTCTTCTGCATGATATGTCTTTTGGGACTTTACATTATTTCTTTCCCTGGTTTTAAACTGTGAAATTTCACTGATTTAAGGGAAGATGCTTCTGGTTTACATCAAAAAAGTGAGCAGAGAATTTGACTCTTGACTTACAGTCTTCAGCTCCTTATTTTTGTACTGAGAGTGCAAAATATTTTATCTCTAACAAAAAAAAAAGATATTCTTGTATGTACCAGATTGTATTGACATTTTTAATAACTTGAGCCAGCTGTCCAATTCCAGTATTGTATGAGATGTTACTTCGTGTGTGTCCTTTCCCTAATTTAGTTGTTAAATATGCTTTTGAAGATGACTTTGCATAGTTTTGTTATGTTTATTGCTAGAATCAATGCAGTTAAGGTAAAAAAAATATTAAAAGCAAGAATATAGTTTTCAACTGGTATAAAAGGTAATTAAACCTTACTGTTTACATTGTAGCTCTAGGTAATTTCATTGAGCTAAACTCTTGGCAAACAACAAAAGAAGATCCATGCATGCTTCACTTTTGTATACTCAAGGCATAAGGGCTATGACTGGACAGTCCTTACACAATATTGATTATAGAGTCTGTTTTCACACAATTTCTGCTCTTCACTGAAGAACTCATTTTCCTGCATGTTAATTCAGATGCAATGACCTCCAGGAACACCCTATCAAGAGCTATATTTCCAACACGAATGCACAATTGCGTGGGTAGCTTTGGACTTGGCTTTCTTTGCTCTTGACATAAATGTCAAACTGAAGCACCATCTCCCTTCTTGCATCTCAGGAACCAGGGGTTATACAGTCTGACAGTTGGCAAACTGATTCACTGTCTCAGAAGTCGTTTTGGAGTGGTGGCTTTTATTCTTCTTTTTATACTGCTTCCTTCTTACATCTTTTTTTCTTAGCTATATGGTATTTTGTCATTTGAAAACTAAATGACACATTAATTTCAAGCACTAATGGGAAACTTTCAACTTGCAATCTAGTCAATTTAAAGCAAGTTAAATGCAGTTCCTGCCAATGCACTTACCTTGAGACATTCTGCCAGTGCTTTATTTTTACATTCACATTTTCCTATCTTTAAGCTGTATTTCTTTTTCCCTATTTCTGTGTGAAAGACAAAGTCACTGGAGGATGATAGTGACAGAATGAGTGACTATACAAAAGGTGCTCACAGAACTCTCTATGCCATAAAGAGCAAGTTGAAAATTTCACACATTTTTTTTTTTCCAGAGGAATTTCACTTAACATGCAAATATTTGAAGAACAACCACTGTTCTTCTAGAGATTTGTTACAAAATTTAAACCAAACTTTGCTTTTTTTTTTAACAACAGCAGAAAAAAATCTGTAAACATACAGTTAGAAAATATCGATCAGCTTTGGTACAAAAAGTCCTTGCCAAGTATATGGATGAAAGAAAGCAAAGCAGAATTCCTATCTCTTCTAATTCTTGGCAGTCAAAGGTATTACTTCTTATAACAGTGATTAAAATATCTTCTGAATGAAGTATGATTTTTATGTTGACAGTATCCCTTTAATTAATTAAGCATAATATTAACTCTGGCTGGATAGTGCTGGTGCAGCTGAGAGCAAAGGAGTTCCTACCATCTAAGATATATTTGTGCTACTTACACGGTTTTAAATCCATGAGACCTTCTGCTTTTTTAGTACAGAGGATTCAGAAGCCGCCATCCAAGCATTAATCTTAAGTGTGTTTCATAGATTAATAACTCTCTTTGGGGATTCATTTAACCCTAAGATCACACACTGCTCACAGACATGCAAATTTTTCCTTGTCTATAACTTGATTTCCAATGCAGTCATAAAAGTTGCTTCTTTGCAAACATGTGGGAATAGTGTAGAAATAGTCAATAGCCATTATTTTTACTACAGGTAATGGGACAAAAGTTACATGTCTCAGGACAAATACAAACACCAATTACTTTTTTTTTAGTTTTTATTATTTTTAGAAGACAATGCCTATGGACTGTAAGCTGAGATTTCACTGCAAGGGGCACTTTCCAGCAAGACGAATTTGCCCCCTGGAGCTCTCTGTTCTTTTATAAATAACCTATGCGAATTAAGAGATAATCAGTGTCACTGTTTTTGTCAGATTTTCTTGAATACACACTGGAGTACACTGTCCCACAATATAACATAGCTCCTTTCTGGGGTTTGTCTACCTATCCAGTATAAGTACAGAGATGGCAGGATCACGGATCATTTTGCCAGTTTAAGCCTCAAAGCATCAGGTCATTAAATCTACAAAGAGAAAATGGGTTAAGAGGAAGAAATACATTTGCATAAGTTAGTAGTGAAATCAGTCCTAAAACTAGTGACCTCAAGACATGCTGCAGTAAATCAATCATTCTTTAGTTTATCTGTTTTTTTGTTTCTATTTCAGACACATCAGGAATTATCTGTCCCACTTCATTTTCCCTCTGAGAATGAAGAGAACATGCTGACTTTTACTACAAAGACTCAAATCATATTAAATTTGCTTGTCAACAAGGATATCCTCCAACTCCCAAGTACTCTGACATAATTGGGAGATTCATCCCTCACATGACAATAAACATTTAATGCAGAAAGATGTAGGGAACTTAGATAGCTTTATTTTCACTAGTTTACCCTTAGACCTTTTTATGCTTTGGCTTTCTTGCTTTTTAAACATATCCATCAACTGCTTACCATATATCAGCAGCTGTCTCATTATCAAAGCTTTACTAGCTCAGGGTAATGATACTGTGGTTTTGCTTTATTTTCTTGATTCCTCTGACAATGAGCATAAGCAAGAACATCCAATTATCACTTTCCATATTGTTTTCAACTGGACTGCGGAAAATATAGCAGACTCTGAAGATGGGAATCTTTTTCAGGTCAAACCCTGTGTTGATTCATTTGACATTCCTTATGAGCAACTTAAATATAGGTAGAGTGGCCTTCGGCATCAGAAGAACCTGGAGTAGGTGGCTAAATAAAGGGCCTGACATTAAGGGAAGTCATAAATCTGTCTCACTAGATCACATCAGTAGACAAGATGCTCTGTGTCAGGAGGTGGGGAGAAAATAGGGGGAAATGTTACAGAATTTAGACAGCAACTGTCTCCCTAAAGATGGGCACAATGTACACCACAAGCTATAGAACTTTTGGACATTGTCAGCACTTATAATATGAGAAAACTATGATTTTTAGTCCCCAATTGTCTTTTGTCAATTGCCTTTAAAATGTTTGCTAAAACTAATAAGAACTTTCTCCAGACAAGCAGAAAAAAAAGTCCACAAAATTAAATATTGGAATGGCTGATACAGAATGTATTTAAAATAGGTACATTCTTCAAGATTTTGGATTTTCATTCAAATTGGCATTTGATTTTTCAGAAGTGCTAAGGAAGAAAAAATAGTGTTTTCTACATAGTTCTACCCTGTTGTATTTTTTATTTTTTTTATTTCCCTTAGTTTGACATCTTATTTCTCTTAGTTTCTCAGCTCCTTGCCTCAAAATTTGCCTTCTAACCAGTGTTAAGCAGGCCTTACTTTGCTGAAATGACAGTTTATTTCACATTAATGATCCAAAATCAGAGGTGAACCTAGACTTCTTATGATTCCCACATGCAATCTGAAAATATTTTTTAAAAAAACAAAGAAGTCTTGCAATTTTCTCATGCTGCTTAGATTGGAAGTGTCAGAAAAACAGCTTATGTTTTGGACTGCATTACCAGCTGGGTCATAAAAGTTTTGAGATTTGAAATAAGAGAAAATGCACTCTCAGCAAAATATTAGGATTTTTAACATTGCTTGTATCTGCTTGGATTTCAGTTATTATTTGACCAGACCTAACTATATTATCTGCCCAGCAGTTTTCTGGGTGGTTGTGCCCTTCTTAGAGCTCCAACAGCCAGGAATGTGCAGGACATTACACAGCTGCCATCTGCGCTGTCCTTCAGAATGCCATGAAGTCCAGCAGTTGGTTATGAACAGGGTGGGAGGACAGTATTTGACCAATTAAAAGATCACTTCTGTCTGCCTAACATCTATCTGGTTTTAACTGTACTTTGACTTTTTTAACAGATACTGTTTTACTCTAACTACAGGCTTTCTGTCAATTGTGTGTAGCTGTCAGTATATACATGATACTGTGGAGGTGGTGAGACACCAAAACAGGCTGCCCAGAGAAGTTGTGGTTCTCTGGAAGTGTTCCAGGCCAGGCTGGATGGGGCTTTGAACAACCTGGTCTAGCGGAATTTGTTTCTGCCCATGGCAGGATATTAGAGCTAGATGGTCTTTGAGGTTCTCTCAATCTCAAACAATTCTACAATTATATTCTATGATTCCGTCTTCACTTGCCATTGGAACCTTTTTTTTCTTTATCATATTACCTAGCCCCTGACCATTTAATTTTTTTTCTATTTTTGCCACAGGGCCTTTCACAAGTATGTGTTGTTGACATTCTAGATCTGAGTTTCTGTATCTAGAAAAAGCTTTTTTTTCCATTAGTCATTGCTAAAGAAAGTCAGTCCACAGTCTTTTACATCAGGAAAGTTGGTTGCAAGAGTAGTGAGAAATTGGAATAGACAGATGCTTTGTTAACATCATTTAACATTTTTCTTACTGACAAAGGTAGAGATTACTGTATGCTGTTTGACTTTTGCAGAGGCCAAAGACGGTCCAAATTCTCCTTTGAGCGACTTTCTGGAGTTAAGCTTGACCAGCTGCAGGGTTAGGGTTTTAAAGACAGTTTCTCATTCTCATCTGTGTATAATAGGGTTTTATGCATACATCTGCTTCAGATAAAATTTTTTGTACCATTTATTTTTATGGACTGAACATTATTAGAAACATGGTGGTCTTCCTGAAAGCGTCCCTTCTGAAAGTCTACCCCTCTCAATGAAAAAGTTGGTGTCTGGACAACTCCAAGCCATCAGCCATGCTGTGTTAGACTCTGTGTCATGGTTTAAGCCCAGACAGCAACTAAGTACCATGCAGATGCTTGCTTACTCTCCACCAAACCCACAGTGGGATAGAGAGAAGAATCAGAAAAAATGTAAACCCATGGGATGAGATAAGAATAGTTTAACAATTGAAATAGAGAGGAAGGAATAACACTTCCCCCAAAGAAAAAACCCAAAAAAACAGCTGACGCACAATACAATTGGTCACCTGCCATTGAAAGATACCCAGCCCAACCCGAGCAGAGATTGATCCCTTCCAGGTAACTCCCCCCAGTTTATATACTGGGTAGAGCATGAGACTGAAAAGACGTTGATCAGGGTAAGCATTACTGAGCAACAGCTGAAATATCGGTATGTTATCAGTATTGTTCTCAGACTAAAGCCAAAACACAGCACTGTACCAGCTACTAGGAAGAAAATTAACTCTATCCCAGCTGAAACCAGGACACTGTCATTTAATTCACAAGCCATTGTGTCTTCTACTTTTGTCAGTCTCTTGCAAAAAGAAGAAAAAGCCACATGAGAGAGACATGCCAGAGACTGCAGGGAGAGAAAGAAGCAATTCAAATGTGGGATTAACCATAAAGCTAATATTACTTGCATTAAAATGGTATGTATGTATAGAATGCTATAATTTATGTTCATTTAAAGTCTTTTCTACACTAAAAGTCTGCAGGTTGTTATTCTCTTGCAGACCCAGAAACCCAGCAGTACAGATTTCAGTGCTGTTACAGTTTGTGGTTTTGATGCTGTGTATGGGACTAGCCAAAACAGTCAAATCAATGTAAAGGCTGATGTTGACTTCTGCCTCAAACAATTTCCAAATTCAGAATTACGAAAAAATTCTTGCTTTACCCTATTTCCAATACTATTCATTGTTTTAATGTTATTAATGCTTTTTTATGATCTGTCAATTCTGTAGTCTCTGGAACAATCTTTCATTTATACTCTAAATTCAAGTTCACTGCTGGAGACCCAGGAGGACTTATAACAATGAAGATTATAAATTAACAAATTATATAATTTTAATGTTATTTTTATTTTATTCCAAATTATGGCATATTTCTCCTTTTCAAGTCTCCTTGATAAAACATAATTAATGTGAAAAATGCCAGTCCAGCTTCAGTCTCCCTAGGATTTCTAATTAAGTAGCTGACTCATGGACTACACTGATTCATTTAGAATAAGACAAAAAAATCAAGAGCAATTCAGTTGATACTGATTTACATACTTCGAGTATGCAACGGTTTGAGTGAAACCAAAAACTTGCCCAGATTACTAATGTACTTCAATTTATGTAAGCCATGCCATACACTTATAGATTTCTCTGTCATTTTAGTGATAGGATATTGGAAGAGCATGAGTTTCCTACAACAGCCATAAAGGTTCTTAAATTATCATTGAACACTGTTTCTATAATACAGAGGAAAGAATACACCATTCTGAATTCAGTAGTGCTTTAATTAAAGTCAGAAGTGCATCATCAGTGCAGGTAGCTGCCTTGGCTTTTTTAGAGCCAAGGGCTTTCTACCAGCAGGTCCCCTCTCTGTTAGCCTGTAGCAGCTCTGTATCCTTTCTTTCACTCAAACTGCAGCGGCAGTGCTGTTCCAGAGCATTTTCCCCTTGTTTTGCTCTTGTTCTGCCATTTTGCTCGCTGTCATTATTCTCTTGTGCCTAAACACAATGGTATTGCTGTTATGGGAAGCGTTTGTCAGCAGTGCGAGTCTCATCCCTTCTTTACCTCCTTTTCCTCCTCTTTGGTTGTAGCTTTTCAGTTACCTTAGGGACCCTAATAACACAGAAGCATAAAGTTTAGCAGCTATTCTGTGTGTAGCCCCTGCTGCTAATCACAATGTGCTTCAGTATCATAAGCAGCAACCACCAGTGCGGGGCTTGAGTGTGTCCTAATGAAAAGTATTCTGTTACTATGGGAAAATATTACAAGGACACCCATTGCACTTCATGGGGACACAAGAGAGGATGCTCATCCGGGGACCTCCATTGCTTCTCCTCCTCTCTCTCTCTCACACAATTTTTTTTTTTATTTTTTATTTTCTCTAGAAGTAAATTTCAGCCTTAGAGCTGATAAATGACATCAGGTACAGAGCCTCCTAATAAATCTTCTTGAGTGTGAACGCATCTCAACCTAGTTTGTGAAACAGAGGCACTATAAGGTAAAAAGACTGAAAATAGTAGCTTACTCAGTAAGACCACACATATACTAAGCAATACAGAAGTGCCTGGGATTGTTTCCTGGCCTTGAGTCCCCCTGTCAGGAGTGATCAGTGTCCCTGTAGCTTCTTCTACCCAATCAGCATGGCTGCATCTGTTCTTCCTGCTGGGAGCAGCCCTGGTGTGAGCTACCAGTGACTCAGACACCCTCAAATCTGTCAGATAGGGGTTCAGCTCACCATGCAGTGGACATCAGGGACTTGCTTCAGTCATACATGCAGGCCCCTAGTGCCAGATGAGCTGTCTATAGAGTCTGAGACATCCTAATGGGGCAAGCAGAGATCATAGAGTGCCTGTGCAAGATATCATCCTGAGCTAGGAATCAAAGGAATCAAAGCTTCTCAAATGTCAACCGACGCCTGTGTGTTAGCTATAGAAATGGGGATTGATAGTTGGTCAATCGTAGTAGCTGGTCAGGGGTTATTCTTTAGGTTTTACTCAGTGCTCCTGAGATCTCCACTGACAGCACAAGCAGCTTAGAAACCCATGCTCCAACGTGGTGATCCATTTGTCAACATAGACAGCCAGTGTCAGGCTGGTTTTATTGTAGCGTATCCAAGAGATCTTCAGAGATGTGACAGGAGTCATAAACAACCTACAAAAGGTTTTATCTTTCTGGAGAAGAAGAGAAAAAAAAAACATTGGGCAGTTAAAATGACACTAGTTTTCGCTTTTTAGTTAACTAAACCTTCAAGTGCTGGAAAAAATTCAAATTGAAGTGCTTTAATCTTGATTTGAATCCTGCCTTTGGACACTGATGATGAGTGACTACAAAAACCATTAAATATTGTGAGTGCTTTCTGGCATTCTGTGTGGTAAGACGCTACACTTCATAAGTAATACTGGAATAAATGGCCTTTACATTAAATCAAAACAACACAGAGAAATTGTAAACTAATTAACAAACTGAAGCAAGATTAGATAAATCTGTGATAGACTTCCATCTATTGTAATATTTCCTTCTACATAGTAACTTCACACCACAAGCATATGAATAAGGGTATTACAGTCTAAATAAACAAAGCAAAAAAAGCTTTTAAAAAATCTTTGTCCTTTAATAGTTCATGGTAGTTTGTTCCATTAAATTTTGCGGCTAAACTAAAGTAATCTTACTCATATTAGACCTCGTAATAGGGAGTTTTAATATAGAACTAATATAATAGGGATATTATTGCACACCTTAGAAACCTGACCATATAACTGATAGAAGATCAATAATTTCATAATTACTTTTTTCCCAGAATGCTCTAATAGCTTAGTACTTGGAGTAAACTACACATATGCATGCCCTGCTTTCACCATGCTCTTTTATTTATGAACAGGAACATCAGAGCATTTTTATTGTGTTCTCATATGCAAGGTTGTTGAAAGCGATTGAAAGATGAAGGAAAAGACATCATGAGAAATGAGAAGGATTATAAAGGACTTAGAAATAAGCTTCAATTTTATTGAAACAGGTACCTATATTTTTTGGCTTTAAGGAAGTTTTAAACCCTTATCTTAAGAATCCTTGTCATTGCAAAATGAACTGATGCTACAATGATTCAATAATGCGCATGGCATTTCTGAGCTCGAGTGCTTTGCATTCATTGTCTGTATCATGCAGGGTTGAGAGATAATAAGCAGCTACAGAGAGACCAGCATCCTCTTGGAGGTGTCCTAGTGAAAGTTTTCTGAACTCTTTTTGAGCTTTGAGCAAAATAATACATGAAACAGTAAAGAAGAGCGGGAAATGGAGAAGTTGGAAATATAGAGTTAGAAGGAATGAATGTGAAACAGATGAAGAAGTCAGTGGTAATGAAATGAATGGAAGGTATGCAGGTTCTGAGAACCACTGTTTACTCTAGGAAATGCATGGGGTAATTTCCCACTATGGAGGCTGTTATCCTATTAATTTTTGGAGGGTACACCTAGCTATGCTTAGTGTACCTCCAGAGCTTTGCTCAGAACTGTGATACTTTACAGTTCTACTTCAGCTGCCTATTCTCAAATCAGATTTACGTCAGTAGATTAATTTCATTCCCATTCCCATTTCATTTCCCTCAGTACCCTTTGGTGAACTCCAGCGATTATGAGGATAAGGGATTATTTACATGCTCTAGATCCAGGCAGGGATCAACCTTTGCAAATGTTTATTTTATAGTCTGCAAATTCATTGCCTTTTGTGACTCACATTAACCCAAGCAGTGATTAGCAGTCATGTTATTAACCTATTAAATAACCTATTATATAGATAATATCAGCCTGAATAGTACCTAAAAGCTTCAGTATCATTAGAAGTTGGTGTTTTTTTCTTTTTTCTTTTCCCCCTAGTAATATATTAAAGGTGTTTGCAGGATTTTAAGAATCTCAGTAGTTTAATCAATCAAAAGAAGTTTGCTGATCCCATCAAAATTTTGGTGATTGCTTACTGAATTTGAGGGAAATATTTCCATTTAGCATTTCTTTCTCATTTGTAAAAATGACTATTTTTTACTGAAAGATTTATCAGTTAGGGAGCTACTTTTAATTAGGTAGATAGTTTAGAAATCATGTAAATAGGGAAATCTAGCAAGAAACAGAGTGACTTCTACTTTCAATACACAGTAGAAGACTGTGCTGGTATTAATAGATTACAGTCTTTGGAAAATTTGCTGAGAAATCATATTATTACAAGTCACAATCCTTTGTGGGAAGTAAGATTTTGAGTCTGAATCAAAGTATTTTCTTATGTCCATGACCTGTTCTGCAGTACAGTAAGCAAGTTTATGAACCATCTAAAGCCTGTTATTAATAACAAATATTATCAGCTGGTCATTTTGACGGAGTATGGGATATATGAACAAGAAGCTCAGAACTGGTCAGGAAATAAATAAAAAGTTCTGTCTCTGTATTTTTCGCTCTCTTTTGTCTTGAATTTTATTATTTGATTTTTTTATAGTAGCTTTGTTTGCTTTAAAAAATACAGAAGGAGCTATGGAGGAAGGACTCTTGAAAATGTCATCCATGTTTTGAAAAGGGGAAACTTTACATTTTCATTTTCAAAATCTCAGCTTTAAAAGGAATATAGTCCGCTGGGTAAGGCAGAAAATGTTAAAAGCAGACAAAAGAAATAACCTTAAACATTATCAAGTTTCAGTTTGCATTTGAACCTGCGCCTCAGGCTTTCATTTTATATTTAATACTGTTTCCTAGGTCTAATTGCTCCGAAGAAGCAGTGATGAAAGCTAAAGAAAGAGACCCTTAAACAGTAAAAAAAATCTGCTTGTGGTTATATCGACTGGTTAAATAAATCCCTCTGTGAAGTTCATTTGTTGTGAACTCCTGAAGAAACAAAGTGTTTCACATCAGGCATGCTCTCAGAGGTTACTGGTGGATGCTGGCAATGAGAGTTTACTGTTCCTGAGTGATTTGTCCTTCACTCTGCTTGCATTTTCTCTCTAGCTCTCCATACACATATATAGAGTGATCACAGCAGATTGGAGCAAGTGGTGCCAAGAGAATTTTCTTGCTCCTTTCCCAGCTTTCTACCCCATCTCCAGAGGCAAAGTAGCCATGTACGGTCCATAGAGAGATTCTGTTACTGCTGCAGAACATTTCAAATACATTTTGATTACTAAGTTATTCAGGACATCTACACTTTCATATAATGCATACAGGGCAATGAATCCTTATGGCTTCCAGGAGAAGGGGAAATCCTGACTTATATTTCTCATCCTGCATCTACTTTTCCACTTTTGAGCAAGATCTGACTACACTTATCTCTCCATAAAATAGATTATGACAGAAATTTCTTGTCATCAAGGAATGTTATGTGGCTAATTAACTTATATTTGTAGTGTCTTTTTATGGCAGTTGTATGAAATGCCTTACATTGCTGTCGTAACAAGTTCACTCTCTTCATATCAACTGCAAATGAAGCAATGGCTGCTTTAATACTGAAGCATATTTCTGCCTTTAATTATGGGCTAGATTATTATCACTCTCAGCCCAGCTTGAAGGTACTCTCTTCTGTGCAATATCCATTTCTCAGGTTTGTGCTGTTAGGTTCAGCTAATTTATTTTTGTAATTGGAAAGGAAGTAAGTTTGAGGAGCCATCACTGTGCTTCATCTTGCCCATCAGGACTGAATAGCTTGTGGTCATTTGAATGTGTTAAGTATCCCAGAGTGCAGACAGGAAAAGCACTGTAAAATGCAAATTGCATTGCACTGAAAATGTAGCAGCTGTTAGTAACAGTGAAGAACAGGAAGGAAAGGCAGGTGAGCCTCAGCTCTAAGGCTGTTCTCAGCTACGTTGGTCTCCTGAACAGGGCACAAATCTATTTCTGAGTCCTAGTATTTACAGCATCCTATTACTTTAGTACTATTTGGAAGTTAATTGCAGCCCCCATCAGGTCTTTTGGCTCAATAATATTTCAGTGAAAAGTATTCAGGCATTATGTGACCTGTTGCAAGGGAGATTATCAAAAAGTCAAAGAAGTGTAATAATCAAGGGATTTCTTTATTAATAAGAAATTGATGGAAAACAAATTAGTTAACACTACACTGAGCTGAAATCTTGCTGATGGCAAATTTTTAAATTAATTTGAAAAGCACAAACTCAGAAGATATTTTGAAGTTTAGCATGACATGAAAATTATGTGGAAAATTTGTAAAACTGAGGATCTCCAACTCACCTTTCTAGGTATGCAGATGACCATCATTAGTATAGCATCTGAACTTTTCTGATGTGATATTTTAAAACTCAGAAACTAAAGAATAAAGAACTCAGTGAATAAGTCACACTGAAATTCACATCTATCCACAGTTGCATTAGATATTACTATGGCTGTTTAGGAATCACAAAACTAAAGTCTGTGCTTCATCTGCGCTTTTTCTACCGAAGAGTCAAGCACATTGTGGCTGCATATGCTTCTGGTATGCCAAGAAAGAGCCTGCTAATTATGCCAGATGCACAAGGTGTAGCAAGCCTCAGTAGGGCAGGCACAATTGGGCTGGCATTGCCATAATCACATCTATAGCATACAGTTTTCTAGTGTGAACTGAAATCTAACTAGATTCTGTCAGAGCCTTTCACAAAGCAGTAGCCGGAAATCAGCATAGCATGCTCTATCTTGCTGACTATAATGCATGAGTCAGAGAGACAAACTTTTCCTCAGCAGCTAGCAAGGAGCTTGTTTCCACATTGATTTTCTCAAGCATCAAGTACTTGTTCCCTTGCCAAATGATGTATATTTCAACCAACATGGTATTTGTGGGGTGAATAGAGCTCACTTTGTATTAATGTTTGCATACCCAAATGAAACATTCACACTATAATGATTATGCAGTATAAGAAAAAATATTTCACATTTGCTTTCCTTTATGTACTCTGTTCATGGACTGTGTGAAGATCTACAGAGTATGCATTCACCATGAAGTCATGCATCAGTGCCATACGGTTTCCTTGATTCTGCTTATTGTACTTTTCAAATGAGTAATATAATACATATGTACTTTGCCTCAGAAAACAAATGCATCCTCACAAATCTCAATGAGGAAGTATATTTTTACCTTAATAATTCCAATGCTAAGTGCTAAAACATCATGGGTTGTGTCCTCAAAAGTTATGAGGGTGTCTTAAAAATCATGAGAATGGGAAAAATTATAATACCTTTCAAGTAGTCTTTTTTTTTTTTCTTTTTATTTTGTGTAATGAGAGGCACTTGGGATATATTTTCAAATTCTTTTTTTAACCAAGTTGTTTAGAAACTTGTTTTTTGACAGAAAAACTTTCCAATATTTATGTATACATTTCAGTTACAAAATCAGATTTGAATAAATACATCATTATTTATTTTGACCTTCACACTAAGATCATGATTGTGGCAAGGAGGTTTTCATGGGTTTGCAGGCATAGAAATATGGCACATAATAACCAAGTCAGGAAGCTGTAATGAAAACTCTTCTCAGCAGGACATCCAATTCTCTTACAGTGTCTTGGAAATGACGGCTGAAAGTGAGTTCATTTCACCTAATTCAAGTTTGTTGTTTGAGATCTGTAATGGAAGAGATTCATATCATCTAATTCTATCTTTCTTGTAAGTGTCTAGCTTAGATCTTAGATGAGCTTCCAAGGTTCCTCTTATAGTTGATGGAGGAGAGTGACAGGACCTCCAGACTGCAATTCATTCCACCTGTCATAGATGCCTGTCCCGAGGCAGAGCAAGTGTTTCTGCAGCCTCCACTGATTTTACAAGAAGTTTGAGACAACTCATTCCCACCCTTATTTTTCGGGAGAGCTGAGGTTAGAAGTGAGAGAACCCACCACAACGTCCCTTTCCAAGAACCACTGCCCCCACTTGCAAGATGGGACTCCAGTCAGAACCTGAACCAAACTGCATACCACCATGGTACTTGGTAGCAAAAACAAGCACAAACTTTTGTGTTTCCATGCATTTGACAGTTTCTGAAACAATTTAGCTTGTAATACATTTGCTTAAATGAAAACATGATTAATTCCACTGTGCTGATTTATTAGAACTAATAGGTTTTGTTACATGTGTTGCAATTTAAGCATTTTTAATTATTCAGAGTTGAATATCACAAAACATTTGTCATGAATATTTGCACACATTTTAAACAAAATTGTCCTTGGCAGTGTTTGCAACAGTTAAATATTTGATTTTCATGTATATTTGGGTGAGACAATTTTCTTTTCATGATTATCAGCAGAAAGGGAATCTCACATGAAAATTCACACAAATATTTGTTAAAGTAAATAGGTGTACCTGCAATATACTTGACAGCATCCTTGAGAATCAGTGAAGTAAATGGTCATGCAGCTGGCAAAGCAGTTTGAAATATATTAATAACTTCTGTAGATGTCAATAGGAAGCAGAAGGGAATGAGAGTAATTGTGTAGCACAACATTCAACTTAAAAATGACACAGTCACCATGTAGTGATTTCTCAAGCACATGATAATCCAGAATCCCTGTGTTCAAAGAAACAACTCTGGACCTCTTAGACTGCTCTCCCACTGAGAAACCCACACTGTGCACTACACAGTACACTGGGGTTCTACACTGCATTTGCACCAGTTATGCAACTCTCCTGTTACCTGGAGTTAGGCTTGCAGTGTTTGCACAAAAGTCAAAGAGAATGGGCAGAAGATTAAGTATGTCAGGGAGTGGCAGCCTTTGAGGCCAGTCTTTTACATGGCATGATGCTTTATGCTCATCCTACCAACCACTGGATTTCTGTGGCACAGGTATTTGCACCTTACCTTGCCTACTCTTTTTAAAGCGAATGGAGAAAGCAAGATCTGGGTTCAAACTTAAGCAGGGGAAGTTCAGGTTAGATATAAGGAAGAAGTTCTTTACTGTAAGGGTGGTGAGACACTGGAATGGGCTGCCCAAGGAAGTTGTGAATGCTCCATCTCTGGTGGTGTTCAAGGCCAGGTTGGACAGAGCATTGGGTGGTATAGTTCAGTGTGAGGTGTCCCTGCCCATGGCAGGGGGTTTGGCACTAGACGATCTTAAGGCCCTTTCCAACCCTAACTATTCTATGATTCTGTGATCTTGTACCCAAATTTGTAGTGGACCTTAGGAAGGAGTGAGTTTGTTTTGTGTCATAATACTACAAGTGCTCATCCTCATGATCAAATTACTCAGTTTGCCTATTTGCTCCCATAACCTGTTCACTTCTTTATGAAAATCAGTTAAATATTCTCTCACATGAGCTTGATGTCTTTCAAGATGATGCCCAAGGTCAATCTGGGGATAGTAAACCCCAGAGACGATTTCATACACGTAAAACTTAAACAGAGGAAGTTCAGATTGGATATAAGGAAGAAGTTCTTTACTGTGAGGGTGGTGAGGCAGTGGGATGGGTTGCCCAGGGAAGTTGTGAATGCTCCATCCCTGGCGGTGTTCAAGGCCAAGCTGGACAAAGCCTTGGGTGACATGGTTTAGTGTGAGGTGTCCCTGCCCATGGCAGGGGGTTTGGAGATAGATGATCTTAAGGTCCTTTCCAACCCTAACTATTCTACGATTCTATGTGAGATTATGGTGGACCCAGCTCCCACGTCCAACAGGACAGGTGTCACAGCTGCAAATCACCTTACAGAGTGCAGAACACATACTGTTACCTTCCCAATTTTAAAACACCATTCCTTGTGGGAGAGCTGTTGTGTCATTTCAGTCACTTTGAATTAGAAAAATGTCACACAAATAATCACAGTGTTATAATCCAGAATAATCTAGGGCCAAGTGCTCTTATGTGTGGAAGCAGTCTCTTCTGCTTAAAGTGGACAGCCCTGAGCAGTGTGGACGTAACACACCTTGGCATCAAAGTGCAGCACTCATTAGCAACATAAGCGGGGCTATTACACCACACTTTTAATACAGGGATTCTAGGCATCTACATTATTAATATCTAAGGATAGGTGAGATAAAACCCTGCCATGTATGATATCTCTCAGTTTCTGCCTTTTCAGGAGGGAAAAGACCATTAGGAAAAAGATCAGGCCAGTGGGATGAACCAGCAGCTGTTTAGTGAGGATTGCACTGGCAGTTTCTCCAGACTGAAGAGAGCTAGCACATGAATCTAATGCCTGCTGCTCTTTGAGCTAGTGCCTGGCCCAATAAACCTCCTGTTAAAATGAGCCTGCTGTGACTGTTTTGTTGGTATTTTTAATTTAAACAATAGCTAATTAAATATGAAAGCAATTAGTATTTCTGCTCAAACAGTTGTCATGTAATGTCTGGTGCTGCCATTATAACTCCTTAACAGTATTGCAAAGGATTTAAAAGCAATGGCTTTTGTGGAGAAGAAGGGGAAATAGAGCAATATTTTCTATGGGCATTGAAAATCACTGGCAGGTGCATTTAGCTTTTGCCGCTTCAACGTACAAGCATGTGGGATGCCTAGAAACATAAATATTCTTTGGATTCTGGTGAGACCTTAGGCAGTATTATAATATACAACAGAGAGAGAAATACAATTGCTGATGTTGTCATTCAGCTTTAACAATGAAAGATTTTCTTGGGCAAGATTTCAAAACCTTCATGGAGAAGGAAAGTATCATGATCTTCCTCTACCCTTGAGGTTCTTTATACAGACCAGTTCAAAGACAGCAAAAACGTGAGTACAGTATTTAACTGGTGAGGTACAAAGTCAGCTGGAATTCCTGTTCTCTTGGCAGCAGATTGTAGTGTACACGTGGAAAAGCTGTGGTACTCTTAGCTTTTGTACACTTCCTACCCTACCTAGTAAGACCATGAAATCAGCAGGGCTTTCCAGTAATTTGGGTTTACTGAAGACACCCTGGCAGTGACAGGATCAGTAGTGGCCTGGGTGCAGGCAATGAATAGAATTTTTCATGTGCACACAGGAAGTGTGTATCCCATCTTTCACTCTTCATAGCCCTATGTATTGGTTCCTAAAGCTCAGGGACTGTGGTGCAATTATGCATGTCCAATACCTTCTCTGTGCCATTCTTGCCCAATGTTCCTGCATTTGAGCATTGTTCTTACGGCATTTAAAAAGTCCAAAGTTGTACAACTGCTACATTTATCAATTATTATGATCTGTAGACTATATGACCCTGTAGACTATAGAGCTAAAACTTGCCTCTTCTTTTAGCTGTAGTTCAGCCTGTACTTTTGTAATCTGAGCTCTTAAGTGTACTTGATCAGATGTGGTTTTCAAACTAACAGCAAAGAATACACAATAGGTTCGTACTGATATTATCATGACTTTCTGTTGAGAAATCTACTAACTTATTGATGTAGTTAAAAAATATTGCCATCACTAAAAATTCTATTCTTGTGTAGGAGTAGGAGGAAAAAGGTATTCTTAAAGTAGACCTTTAGCTGGCGTAAATCAGTACAGTTGCCTACAAATTAAAAGCACTGTTTTACTTATTGTGGCTGAAAACTGAGCCTACTTTTGGCTTTGGCTGGCAAGAATACATAACAACCTCATTACTCCCACGTTTTTTATTGTGAATAAATAATTGGCATTGATCTATGTTCAGCCACCTTGTATACATTATTAAACACTTGTTTACTAAACAACCTTTACAGTTTAAAAACAACAACAAAAAACTCCACTGAAAAATACATCAAATCTCAGTATAAAATCAACCTAAGGAGTTTAGCAACAAGGTGAATGAAGTTCATTTAATTAAAGATTGCTAGAGGGGAGACACTGACAGATCAATTTTTTAAGTTTGGGAAATTATGCACTGATATGCAAGTTTAAAACTTTCTCTGCCTCTGATTGCAGAATATAACAAATGGGAAACATTATATATTTATGAACCATTCAATATCTTTCCCTTTTTTTTCAACTGCTTTATTGGAAAAGAAAAAACTATAAATTCCGAGATGCTATAGCCACAGTTAAACAGACATTATCAAAATACATATAAAGAAGGTGTTAGCATACATTTCAACATGAAATTCTAATTGAAATATCCACAGAGTGGGAAGTGGACGAGCAAGTTTTATGGCCTGGGGACACACAGAAACTGTTTTATAAGAAAATGCCTTTTTGATAATGAATATTAACTGATTTTTTTTTGTAAGTTCATAATTTATTAAATAGTTGTCGACCATTGATTTGTACTTGGAGATTTATCAGAACTTCATGAAACTTTGAATCTTTTAGTTCCTTAGTAATGGGTATATGTTAAAACATATATATAACGGAAATGACAAAAAATATTAGTAAAAACACAGTCATTTTAACTAATTAGTAGTCTCAGTATGAGAGACCTGCCAATGCATATCCTTAACCAATCTTGAGTTGAAAACATGCAACACATTCAGATTCAAAGGTTTTGGAAGAGTCTATAAAGTCTGTAGCATCACTGTAATTGTGAAAAATGCAGTCATTTGGAATTTTAAGTATTTGTACAGTGATCATATAAATGGCCTTTTATGGGTTCACATAAAACTGTGTTATTTTTATTAATATTACTGTTATTATTTGTTATTATTGCAGCATAACACCACACTTACTCTAGTTAAGGATCCCTTATATCTCCATTACATATCCCATTTTTGGAGGGGTTTATGTCTCAGTCATTAAAATTCTCTGCAGGCTAGAAATTGGCAAAGGAGCTCACAGTCTGAAGTAATCTGTTTAATGAAAGGAATGGAACAAAATTAAACTGTTTGGCTAGTTAGAAATATATTTGAGGAAAACCACTACTCTTTTAAGTAGTTCCTGAAGTTTATTATATTTTTATTTTTAAAAAGATATTGTTATTTAGAAGCAAAGCCATGCACCTGATTCATTGGTCTCTATTCAGTTTTTGTTTGTAGGCTAGGAAGAGATTTACACCCATTCAGACTTGATGCAAAACATTTGTTTTGAATCAATAGTGTCTTACATAAGGTTTGCATATCTGAATTTTGAACATGCAGAACAAGAAGAAATTAGGTCTCTTGACTCATGGTTAACTAGTCAGTGTGCTAAAGCTCCTATTTCGCAATTTGATCAAATGTATTATGTTGGAATATAAGGGAAGAAATCCTAGAAACAATATTTGTTTCTTATTTTCATATAACTACCCTGGTGTGGATGTATAAAGCATTTCATTGATTAAGTTTTCAGTTATATAGGATCACAGAATCATTCGTGTTGGACTTCAGGGTGCCTCTAGTCCAAACTTTTGCTCAAAGTAGGGTCAGGTGTGGTGTCCAGCCAGGTTGCTCAGAGCTTTTTCCAGTCAGGTCTTGAAATCCTCAAGGGACAAAGATGGCATAGCCTCCCTAGGCAGCCTGTTTGTCATGGTTTAAGTCCAGCTGGTAACTCAGAACCACGCAGTCACTTGCTCACTTTCCACCTATTTCCCCCCTTGCTCCTGGCAGGATGGGGAGGAGAATCAAAGGAATGTAAACCCCGTGGGTTGACATAAGAACAGTCCAACAATTAAAGTATAATACAAAACTACTACTACTACTACCAATAATAACATTAATGATAAGGGACATAACAAGGGGAGAGAATATAAAACTAAAAAGGGAAGGGAAATATACAACAATAAACACAAGTAATGCACAATACAACTGCTCACCACCCATCAACCAATACCCAACTTAACCCGAGCAGCAATCTGGGTCAGGCATCCTGTCTGCTTCCTCGTGGCTTCTCATTCCCCTCCTCACCGCCAGAGCACAAGAGTCCTTGATTGGAGTAAGCATTACTTAGCAACAACTATTGGAAGTTATCAAGAGAACTTCAAAAGCTATCAGGAGAACTCGGAAGCAATCATGAGAACATTCAGAAGCTATTAGGAGAACTGGATACCCTGGACTTGGAGAAGGCTGAGTTTCTTAATGACTTCTTTGCCTCAGTCTTCACTGGCAAATGCTCTGACCACACCACCCAAGTCTTGGAGGGCAGATGCAGGGCTGGGAGAATGAAGACCCTAGGCCCACTGTAGGAGAGGATCATGTTCGAGACCATCTTAAGAACCCGAACGTACACAAGTCCATGGGACCTGATGAAATTCATCCAAGCATCCTGAAGGAGCTGGAGAATGAAGTTGCTCTGCCACTGCCCATCATATTTGAAAAATCATGACAGTCAGGTGAAGTTCCCAATGACTGGAATAGGGAAATATGACCCTCATTTTCAAGAAGGGGAAAATGGATGACCTGAGGAATTACAGACCAGTCAGTCTCACCTCTGTGCCTGGCAAAATCTTGGAGCAGATTATTCTCCTGGAAGGCATGCTAAGGCA
>WYDI02003855.1:0-154713 GCA_009867235.2 Psittacus erithacus
CAGCATGGCTTCACTAAGGGGAAATCCTGCCTGACCAATTTGGTGGCCTTCTATGATGGGGCTATGGAACTGATGGAAAGGGGTAGAGCAGCTGACATTATCTACCTGGACTTGTGCAAAGCGTTCAACACTGTCCTGCATGATATCCTTGTCTCTAAAATGGAGAGACATCAATTTGATAGGTGGACCACTCAGTGGATAAAGAACTGGCTGCATGGCCAAAAGGCTGCGTGGAGACCTCATAGCAGCCTTCCAGAATCTGAAAGGGGCCTACAAGGATGCTGAGGATAGAATCTTCATTAGGGGCTGTAGTGACAGGAGAAGGGGTAATGGGCTCAAACTTCAACAGGGGAAGTTTAGATTGGATATAAGGAAGAAGTTCTTTACTTAAGGGTGGTGAGGCACTGGAATGGGCTGCCCAAGGAAGTTGTGAATGCTCCATCCCTGGAGGTGTTCAAGGCCAGGTTGCACAGAGCCTTGGGTGACATGATTTAGTGTGAGGTGTCCCTGCCCATGGCAGGGGGGTTGGAACTTGATGATCTTAAGGTCCTTTCCAACCCTAATTATTCTATGATTCTATGCAATACCACTGCTGCACAGAGACAGGGCCCAAAAAGCAGAGACAGAGCACTCATTTTCTTATGAAAACTCAGTCCTGTTGACAAACACAGACTAGTTTAGCAGAACTCTCAAGAGGATAATAAAAAGGAGAGACAGTCATCATACAGCCCTAAAAGGCCATTTATCCTTCTACAAGTGGAACTGTTTACAGAATACAGATTCGCTCTACAGCACTTCCTTACACCAGCATGTTGCCACCACCCCAGTGTGCAGCTCTAGCTAAGAACAGGATTTGATCTCAAATGTTTAGAAACAGCCAAATAGGAAAAGGGAACAGATGACACATGGAAGAGCTGTTAAAAGAAAAAGAATAAAAGAGCTGACGTGCCTGGGAACATAATATGAGCAATTGATTTCATGGGACACAACCTGCTGGCAAATGCTCAGGGAAGGTCTAATGTTTTGCCCTGGTAGAAGCATTGCAAGCAGGTTTCCAGAACAAATTGCTGCTTAGAAATGAGGGATGACAGGAAAGCTGCAATCCAGCAAAGAGCCTTAAATCAAGTGTTTCACCCAGATACCGAGGGCTGAATTCAGCCTCTCCCATGCTACAAATGGACTGTTCCAAGCAACTTTCAATCAGCTATCTTGGACAGCGTCTGATCACACAATATTAAATTATAAGCTAATAAATGTTTGACCCCACAAATGCAAACTCACTGCATTTTAGCATGTGTAGGTATTTCGTATCTGCAGAAGGCAGCACAGCTCAGAGCTCAGTCATTTGCTACTTCAGTGTTCAAAATACTCAAGCTAAGACAGGAAAATGGTTAAGAGAATTTCTTCCATATAACCAGCTAAATGAAAGCAAACCCAGTCTCTGACGCATTTACTCTTACGATAAGCAGAAATTCCTCCCCAGAGAGTCACTGTGATCATATTTTAAAATTCCCCCTCTCCCTCCCATGTTCCCATTAGGTTTTGATAAATTTAAACACACCAAAACTAGCAACTAAGCACTCACATTAGCTCTTAAGAATTTCTCATGTATTACTAGGAGCTAGGAGATGGGGACCATCATGCAGCAACTGTGACACCATCCAGTATTTAATCCTGCTCTCGGGAATAAGCTAAATTCCTGAGTCACTGAATAAGCCTCTTCATTGTTTCCAGCATTACAACAGTTCTCAAACGCTGTATTTGCCAGAAACACACATCTCCACATTGACTGTCCATTTACCCGGTTTTCTTTGGGAAGTGTCTCCGGAAGTAGGAAGAAGATGAAAATTAAATCAGCCACAGCAAACATGAGTGCTACCAATGCTGAACGGAGATAGAAGACTTCTCCTTTCTCTGTCTCCATGGCCAGGTAAGCTCCAATCATGGGACCCAGGGTAAAACCAAGAGAGAAAGCAACACCAATCATTGCCTGCAGTAACACAATGAACACAGACATGTAGCTTTAGACACCAGTTTGTTCAGGTATCTCAGTTCTAAAACAGTTTGGATTTCCTAGCATTTGCCTTAAAGAAATGCAACCAGATACAAAACCTCCCTGAGGATGTAGGGAGTGCACAGCAAAGAGCATTAAGTGTGAAAAACCTGTTATTTCCAAAATAATCAATTCTCTTTTCTGTCCAGCGGAGAAAGTGGCAGGAACAAACACCAAACTGAAAGGAAGTTGGGAAGGGAGATAATGATTCTCACCTGAGGAACTGCTCAGCCATAGGATAAACTTTTGTAGCCTAAAACTGGAGAAGCGAAGACAGCACCATGTTTGGAAACCATAATGATGTCTATAGTTCCTAAAATGTTCCAGCAATTTCTGCATTTAAGAATTTATGTCTCATACAGCACACAGGCTGAGAGGCTTCCCAGAGCAACCTGACTTTAGTGAAGGTACTAAGGAGGATTTATTAACTTACTATGAAATCATCACATAGGAAAAGAGGCAGAATCTGTATATAGTGGATGGGAGCTTAAAAAAGCACTGATTTGAGCCAGCAGATCAGTGAGATTGCTTAAGAATAAAACAGTGCAGGATCTGGCTCATTGACTCATTGTCTTTAAAGAGACATTCAAAGATACATACTTGTATATACAGGACCCAAATATGTGCCGTCCCAGGACATAATCCTCCAGCTTTCCTGAGTCTATTTAACTGTATCTGTAGTACTAAACTAAATAAGGCCAGGGCATGCTACCGTGTCACCTTAGCCTCCAGTGTTGTTCCAGCCTACCCAGCTAGCACTCTCCCAGGCAACTGCACATTGCAGTTTGGGAATAGCATCAATCAGATGCTAGTCTCTTCCCAGAAAGCAGAATGAACATGCCTACTCTGCTTTGGAAAATAAGAGAGTATAAACCATGGATGCGAGCCATGTTGTAGTAAGTGATTTGCTCTCAGGCCCTAAAATTAGGTCCTGATCCATTTTATTTACTAATGCTCTTTGGCTATCCCACTACACAAATAAAAGTGTATTTTGGCTCACCAGGACTACAATAAACTGTTTGGAAAATTCATTAGTTATTATTGTGAAACCTAGAGCTTTCCCCTCCTAAGAAGCAGCTATTCCACATTGTGGCTTATAACAAGCTGCTAAGAGAAGTTTGGGCCCCCAAGGTTTTTGCAAAATAAAAGATCTAACTGGTAATTCACAGACTAAGTGCAGCCTGCAGGGTGTTTCCAGCTGGGCCACTGTCTTCTAGAAGAGGCCAAGGCAGCAGTTCATACTGCTTGCTGTTCGGTCAGCCAAATGCCACAGCCTTTACCTGCTGAGCTCAGATCCTGGAGCCAGTGCAGCATCTGGAGAAGGTAGAGGCATGCTGTGCAGTGCAGCACTGCTGTGTTTCTGCAGTTTGGGAAGGTGAGAAAAATGGACTGTCCTGTAACTGAGTTGCAGCTACCAAAATTGGGCCATAAGATCTTTTAATTTCTAAGCTTCTATAATCAGGATTAAAGTTATCAGCAGGAATACAGTTATAACAGACAGGTAGTTTCTCCACCTCTAGGGCATCTGTGCTTCACTTGTAGGTAAAAGTTACTGACAGGTCAAGTCTGAGAGCTCACCAGCAGAACAACATGACATCTTTTCAGAAGCAAGGTAGCATCTAAAGTCATGCTTTCACTTGATCAATGCATTCATATCTGAGGAAGACATTCTGAGCACCTGAATCAATTAAAAGTGTCCTAGTAAACCCAAACATGTACTTTACATGCAACTCACCATGCCCTTGCTCCGTGCTTTTGGAGAGTGCAAGTCAGCAACTATAGCTGTGGAGAGGCTGACATTCCCTTTGCTTATTCCACCTATGATCCTGGACAGAAGAAAAATGCCAAAAGTCCTAGAGGCAGCCCACAGTGAGTACGATGTTATCAAACCTATCTGCAGAAGCAAGAAAAGGTTCTTTATAAAGCAGAGCAAAGTTGTATCATTTCTGCACATTTCCCACCACACATTTAATTTGTTTGTTTTCAACAGGGGCTCCAAAACCCACATAACAGAAATGTCTGAATTTACTGATACTGCACTATGTCCTGGACAGTGATATACAAGAAGCAGAAACAAATTTTGTATAGATGTTTTATTACTGATAGAATTAGAAGAGTTCAGAGAGATAAATCAGTCCCAGGCACAAAACCACTGTTGTACATCCCACTCCATTTATTTCCAACGTCAAGAGAATTCTGAGTTCAAAGTAAGAAGAATTCACAGTTATATCCCTTAAATTTCATAATCAATTATATGCACACATGCTTATTGAATTCACTGTCCAGGATACAGAATAAGGGGAATTGCATATCATTCACTGCCAAATTCCACCATGTATGTATGCACTTGCTCTGCAGTACTTCTGTAATTAGAAATCCATACTCTGACCAGTAACAGAGAAAACGTTTTGAAGAACATTGCTAAGAAATAAATCTTACACTGCTATAAAGCACTCCCTAACCAATAATCCCCAGGCTCTGCAAAACAGGTCATCAAGTGACCAACCCTCATTACTCACTCAGGGAGCTAAAATATACAGGGATTAAGTCTAATATTTATAAACAGAGCATCTGAAATCATACTGCTGTACACAAGTGAAACGGATTTTGGAAAATCCCAGAAACAGACAGGTATTTTGGTGCTTTCTGTGTACAATTCTGGTTCTGGGAAACTCAGCTTAAGTACTTGGATTTGCAAATGTAGCCAAGTGACTTGGCAAAAAGCAGGAAACGACCAAGAGATCTAGAACATTCAGTTTCCCAATCCTTTGTGCTAACCACAAGATCCTAGTGCCTTCAATTGTGTATTGAGATGGCATGACTAAAATCAGCAAGTGACACATACCACCGTCATCAAGATGACAGGTCTTCTGCCGAAGCAGTCCGACATAGCACCAGTGAGGGGAGAGGAGAAAAACTGTAGGATGGAAAAAATTGAGCCGATCAGACCTAAATCAAATAGAAATACATACATCATTAGATCTGCTGTCTTCATCTTGAATATAAACACAGACAACCTGTTCTAGACCTATCACACCACTTCAACATCACACTGTTAAATGTAAAACAACAGCTACAAAGGACAGCTCTGTCTCTGAATCTAAGCTACCTTTAAAACACAGATCTGGTATTGTTATTAACTGAGATGGCACATACAGACAGAGCAGATACACAGTCAGAGCAGAGAAACAGGTATGAAATGGATGATCCACTCGTTACTTTATTGGTGAGAAGGGGTTCGAAACTCACTGGTTATAATGGAATGATGATCTTCCAGTGCTTTCCTGGCTGACTATGTACATTTTCTGTTCTTAGAGCAGAAATAACACAGTTTTAACAGTCACAGTGCTTTTAAGATTTCCTTTTTTTGATTGTTTAAACCTGATTCTGTCACATTTAATTAGTTTTTCTTTCCTTCTTATCATGGAAAGGGCATAAGCACTGCTCTTAGTGAGGCACCCTAAGAAGTAGGAGTGATTCCAGACTCCAAGAGCCTTTTGAAATCTGCCTCCAGTTTCTGTGATCTTTATTTCCTCTTTTCTCTTGCCATTTCTAGCTTCATACACTTATTAATCTGCACTACACTCTCAACAAGCTGGCATAATAAAAAGCCTTGCTGTCACTGTCTTTCTCTAAAGGAAAATCTGGGTTATCTGTCTCAGCTCATTCAGCTATCAAAGCTTTAAAAGGCAGAGGAAAGAGAGACCAGAAGTTCTGCTCACATTAGTTTTGAGGGAGGCAGAATACTGATACTGAACACCTTGTGGAAAACAACCTACAACAGCTCAAAAAGCTGTAGGAAAAAGTCTTACAGACTGGTACACTGGCAGTTTATTTTAATGAGAGACAAGTTTTCTTCTTTGTATTTCTGGCACTGTAAAAACACCCAGATGTGCCCCTCTTTTTAGTAAGCTGAGGCCTCCCCCAAGATAAGCAAAAGGCTTTAAAACTAAAAAATAAAACCCAACCACAAAGCTTTATTAGAATATAAATGTGAATGTATTGTTACTGCTCAGTAGTCTATTCAGGTATAACAGAAAATTTATAAACAATTAAAATTAACCCAGACATACTCTGAAATCCTAGTTTCCTCACAACTGTCTACATAGCAAGGAGCCAAAGAGCCTCTGATGTGTAACACAATGTACATGCTGCTGGATTTCCTCCACTAGTCATGCTGGAGCTCACTCACACCAGCGTCCTAGTGACTTCAAATGCATCTTGATCCTGCAAGTCAGCAGCTCTGCTGGTTTTAATAGCACTAATGAGATTTAGAAGCAGTGCTGTGCTGTAGCTGCCCAAGGAGAAGGTGAGACTTGAACTCACAAGCTTCTATTTCCAGTGTTTCCCACTGACTGATCTCCAATCATGCGTAGATCAATTGTGAAGAGAGTAATTTCTGTGCCTGTGCAGAGTCTAGCACAGCAGGCTCCTGACCCTCAGCTGCAGACCTACATTTCTGTAGCAGCTGTAGAACAAATTGGCAAGATCACAGGATAATTCAGGTTAAAAGGGACTTCTGGAGGTCACCTATTCCAACTGCCTGCTTGTAGGGTCAGCTGTGAGATCAGACCAGACTGTTCAGGGTTTCATCCAGTCAGAGTTTAACAATTTCTGAGGATGGAGACTCCAAAACCTTTCTGTCCAGTCTGTATCATTTCAAGGGACTACTCTTGCCCACAGGCAGGACTTCACATGTATCCTCACTGAATTTCATAAAATTCCTGTTGACCCTTTCCTCCTGCCTTTAAGTGTCTTCAAATGACAGCGATGGGGCTGTCCAACTCTTTGTTGCTATCAGTGTGATGAAAACAAAACATTTATAGCCTACTGTAAGAGATATTTTCTGTGTTATTTAAATCTCAATCTAGTAACAGGCAAGTACATTTTTCATGTTTCTTGTCATTTTCCTCATTCCTCATAACCCTTTATTTTTCCCTTTGTTTTTTATTTTTGGTTTGTTAGCTCATTTAATCTCCATACCTCCAAATAAGACACTGTTATATTTCCGCTCTGGAGGTATCCCAGCCATAACTGCAAACCAGTCCACACCACGTTGCAATGACAAGTAGAATCCATCCTGCAAAACAGATAACTGGGAAATAGAAGCAACAAGACGGATTCTGTGTTTTGTTTTCAAAGAAAGCATCAGAGCTTAGTGAACTAAAGGCAGTGTTAGATGACTCCTTCCCTTTTCCTCCTCCCAGGGAAAATTTCCTCACTGATCAATTGTCATAGGCTGAAAATAGCTTAAATTGTGAATACTAAGAGGCAGCAGATAATTTGGGTGGGGGAATCTCTGAATTTGAACTTTTCTAAAGCATACTTGCTAAATCCTGAACTAAACAAAGTGGCACGTCCTGAATCTTTCAATCAAAAAGGCAACATGAGACATACTGTATCCCTCTGTACATACACTGTTCAGCCTGGGAGAACCAGGGGCATGTAGGTCCACAAAGGTGTGAAAAAGAATGGTTCCTGAAAAGAGGAAGAGGACTTGAAAAGAAGGGGGCCCCGAGAAGGTCTTTGCTGTAGGAAATACACTGGAAGCGGGAGAAAATCCTGGACATCAGAGCCCATGGTTAGGATTAGAGACAGGGTTGTAAGAAAGACAAAGCCTACAGCTGCATTTGGAGTGCAGTTAGAAAGGGGCTAAAAGATGGAGGTGTGGGCGGCAAAAATAAATTCTCCCATGACAACATTTTGTCCATTAACACCTGAGAATGGTAACTGAAAGCACTCGCACAGTCAGTAACCAACACTACTTTCTGCCCCGTGTTACCAGAGCAGCACCCAACTCCCTGCTAAGAACAGAAGTTGGGACATAGTGAACATGGTGCTGAGGTGGAAGCAAGTGAGTGTGTGAAATACTCAAGTAGGGTTAAACTTCTCATCTCTTTGGTTCTTAGATAAACCTCAGTATGAAGATCCATTACAGATTGTAATTTACTCTGTCTCAGCAGTAACATTAGCTCAAGTCACAAATGCCCTAGTAATTACAAGGACTAGCTCCTAAGAAGTACCTGAATTTTCCCCCAAACAGATCCCTTATTTTAATGGAAAAGAAAGAGGGAAGAGTCCCATTCAGGATCACAAATGCAGTCCATGAAACCATTTAAAAGTACTGGATATTATTATTCTGCCTACAGCTATTTTGTTTGCCTCAAGGCAAGTGATTTTTCTCCCATCCTTCCCTAAATATCTCATCACTAACATTTTCAGCAGGCTTGCCTTCTCTGTTGCTTACCTCAGTCTGGCTGTAATAATCAAGGATGGAAGGAAACAGTGGCAAGATGAGAGCAAATCCCAACAAGTCGATGAAGAGTGCCAGGAAGACAATCGTAATAACATGACTAGACTTATGTTCTTGCTTGTCACTGATGGGGTTGTTGCCGGTTCCTCTCTCCCGTGGGGCCATGCTCCCAGGTGCTCTGCTTCTAAAAAATTCTATTTACAACCAGTTAGTAGGAAGCTTTTTGCAGGCCTTTCATAAGAGTATCTTGCTAATTCATTCTCACTTTCTACAGACTTTGCAAAAATAAATATAAGCTATGGCTATGTTAAGCTACCTGGTTTTCAAGGGAACAGGAACCTCATCTCTCTAGTCTTGGTTATCAGCTCAGCACCAAATTTGCTCACCTCAAGAACAGACTATGAGGACAATAAGATAAACTCTATTATAGGAGCATTCCAAGTAAAACACAGAATTAAGGAGCATTTAGAGGCGGTTAACATGTGAGCAACGCTAGTACAACTTTCCTAAAGGTTTTCAACTTAGCATTACAGTAAAATAAACAAGAAAGGGCACTCTTGTTTTCAGTATCTGCATTCAAGTAACTAATGGGGTTTTTTTATGCCTTCAGTGTATACTAGTAATGACTAAAGCAATAATAATTAAAAAAACTGGGGCATCAAATGATTAAGGCAGCATTTTTAATTTGTCAGAAATATCAGAACTACCAGCTTTTTCTGATAATACTCCAAAACTGTCTTAGAAGTCTTGAACAAGGATTTAGGCTCTATCATGTTCAGTATTTACCAAAGAAACCAGCCCATATCCTGAAAAAAAATCTCAGTTTCAACTAGTATCAAAATCAAGAAGTAATACACAAGCTATGAAACTACAAAGTTCAAACTTGTAAAACATTATAGAATCTCAGTCATAAACCAGTAAAATTTGAAGTCCTTTTTACTGAAAAAAACAAAAAACCCAAACCTGAACATCAGCTGCACTACAAGAGTAAAAAATGAGATAGAATTTCCTCAAACAAAGTCAATCAAAACCAAAATATCTATTGACTTTGAAGAGTCAGGATTGAAACCACTGAGCAACTCCTGATATAAATTATTACCTACACAGGGCACTTGTGCATTTAACATCATATTACACTAATTGAAGATCATAATACTTTGTTATGCTCAGCAAGAAATACTATTGTGACATTTCTTTACTGTCAATTCTGTTTACTAGCACTGAAGCCTTATTAAAGGTCAAACATCGTGAGGTAAACATGGAAGGGGACATACCTGCAATCCATTTATTAAACTCCTGCCATAAGGCTCTTAAATCTGCTAGTGAACAGAGCAGCTTGGTTATGTGCAGGATTCCTTTATATGAAATGGCAAGTCATCACTGCTATAAATATTTAGCATTATTTGTTTACCCAACTGATATAAGAGCATCTGGAGCCAAAACCAACCATTCCTTTCGTCAAATCTTCCTTAGGTCTAAGAGTTGAGGGATGGGCTCATTGTTGAAGATTGTATCTCACTTTTCCCCACAATTTGTTTATTCATCCACTGAACTGTATGACCAAGCTGAACTTTATTCCAGGGCTACTTACACAGGGTAACATCCTTTACACCTTACCCTCATGGCCATTTCAGCTAGCGTGTGGCGTGAACCTACTGATGCTAGCACTGACCTTTCATTTAGCTCCACTTTTGGCTACGTGGTTGCAACTTCCCTTACGCAATAGCCCAAGGTACTGCATGTTTCTGCCTTTGTGCTCCATCAGTTTTGTTGTTCAAACCTTTCCATATTTTATGCTAGGCAGGAAACCACCAAACATTTTATAGCCCCTGGCACCCTGTCAGCAAAAACAAAATACTTCACCTCTACCATGACATTTGATTTCTATGAGACATGTTTGAAGAAGGGGGAGGATTTTCAGTTTAGGGAAGTTGGTTGTCTGGACACTTGCATCCCTGATTCTCACTTGGCTCTACCCTGGTTCTTCTCAGCCATCCCCTTCAGGATGTGTCTCATCGCTTCTGCCTTTGACCAGCTGGGTTTGATGCTGGGTTTTGATGCTGTGTCTCTCGGGAAGGGCTCAGCAGCAAAGCTGGCCCTGCCCTAACGCACAAACAGAGATTTGTCATCTCCCAGCAAGAAGCGTTCCATTCTCCTGGTGTTTTCCTAGCACCCTGTCCCCTGTTCTGGAGTTTCCTAGGCCCGGCTTTACCTGCTAAACCTTGAGAAGGCTCCGCCGGCTCCTTACCAAAGTCCTGATTCGGGTCAAGAGCACGAGTTTCAATTGGGAAGAAAAAAGCATAAAATAAAGACGATAAAATAAAAAGCAATTTCCCAGAGCAGCCAAAGCCCGAGGGCAGCGGGGCCGTAGAGCGGGAAAGAGTCGGTCTTGGAGAGCAGTGGAGTCTGCGGCGAGGACCCGCCGTGATCCACACAAGGCACCCTCCGCCGCTGCCCGTCAGAGCCCCGGGGTCCTCATAGCCATGCCGAAGAGAGCGGTGCCCGGCCCAGCCCCGGGTCCCGGCCTGCTCGCTCCCCACTCTCCGCCGCAGGCCACTTACTGCTCCTCAGGGGGCCGGGCCCGCAATAGTGAGCGGGCGGGTCCCCGCTGCCGGCCAAAACACCGTCCCTTGGGGATGCTGCGGGCGGGCGGTGGCGGCTCCTCCCCAGCTCCCCACAGCGCACCGGCGGCCTTCCTCTTCCGGCTGGGATGGTGCCGCTGCTGCCGCCCCGCGCCGCCGAGGAGGGAGCCCCGGGGGCTGCCGCCGTCATCCTCTCATAGTGCGGGCTCCCCTTAGCAAGGCGAGAAGCCGCCGCTGACTCGGGCCTGAGTGGGCATAAAAGCCAGACTGAGGGACGTGCCTCGTCAACAGAGGCCCGCTCCTCATAAATTGGTAGTTTAACTGGGTATCTTGTACCTCCGACCAGCGTTCCTTCTAGTGCTAAAGACTATAGTGAAAAATGCATTCCCAGAAGAGGGTTATCTTCCTTTGTTACTTGCTACATAGCCACGTTCCAGCAGCAGTTAGGTGTAGGTTTGATAAATCGGCATTTCCTGGTAAGGTAGTTGCAAAAGATGCAATAAAATTGCTCCCTTAAAACAGTAATTATTTTAGCATGCAGCACATGGAAAGATTTGATATTGATAGCACTGTCCAGCACTGTTCATTTGTCCAGCCATGTCTTGTGTCTAAGCTGCCTCATTAAAACATGGCATATGGTTACAAGTGGCTAAGCACATGTATCTTCATAGTCTTAAATACACAAGGATCTGCCAACAAAGTGTTCAAAACAAAGGAAAAAGGGTGTTGAAAGGACTTCTGGTTCCCTTTGAAGTAATGCCATCCCATCGGTGGTGTAGATTTATAGTTATTAGCTCTCAGATGAAGACCTGTCCCTCACCAGTAACATCTGTCAGGAATTCTCAAGGAGCTTATCTAATGTAACATCAGGATTAACATGCCAGTTAGATCAAATAGTGAGCTGCTACTCTTACATTTACCCGAGCATTTTATGTCCTCAGTTTGGTCTGAGAAAAGGAATTTGGTAGGTATGGCACATATTCCGAAAACCAAACAATTACGCAAGGATCACTGCTGACTCAGAAGCAAACTTCTGCTTTGAGACGCTCCATGTAACATCTGGAAAATGTATGTAGGTGTATTCTTCTGGCTCTGAATTACTGTGTGTAACTGAGCAGGCACCATCTGAACTCAGATGCATTTACAAAAAAAGAAAAAATAAATCAAAAAATCCAGCTTTTCCTGATGTTAAACCCACCATCCTAAAGCTTTTGCAGATCACTGAGCTGAGCTGTTACTGCAGTCAAGCATGTCATCCAGTCCTGCATGTAAACACACTGCACTGCTTCTAAAACTAGACAGATAGGTCACTGCCTACCCCATCCCTGTGGAAAACCAGTCCAAAACCTTGCAGGTTTTATAAACAGTATAGTTACTTAAAAGTTTGGCTTAGACTACATATATTAATACTGATTTTTTTTTTAATTCAAGTAACCCATTACAAATAACCAGTCATTTTAACTATGCAAGATGGCATAACCAATACATTTAGGACTGAGAATCTACCCATTTACCTTAGGTGACAAATTCAGAGATCAAAAGCAGCCCACTTCTGGGAAGGTTTTGGCCCCTTCAATACGTAACAGCTCACAGTCCCAAAGTTATGAAAAAGCTGCCAAATGTTTTATGTCACAGCTTTTGTTTCTCTTTTCCAAATGCCCAGAAGGCACGTCAGTAGGAAAGCAGCCCTGCCAGGTCCCACGGCTGAACAAGCTACATACCAGAAACACCAGCCTCTGCCCAGCAGAGCTGTTTCTGCTTCACACCAAACCCCACCTGCCGAGCTCAGAAGAAGCCTCAGTACCTCCGTGTAGCAGAAGCTGATCGCAAAAAGAGATGGCTTACACAGAATATGGTTACACCACGGTAGGTGGTAACTTCTGCAAGGCATAACTGCAAATATCAAGCGTTACACCAGCTTTCAGCTGACAACCAGAAAACCAAACAAACAAGGAAGCTTTTCATGCTGTCATAAATAATGTATGCAATTTCTAGGTGAACAGTTTTACTGTTACCCTAATTCTTTACAGTATTTATATTCAGGATAGCTATTCTCTGGGACAGCTGCAGTTGACAGGTAACCTGAACTAAATGCAAAACAGTAATTTCCCTTTTCTCATATCTGATTACTTGATTCAGTTACAGAATGGTTTCTTTTTCACTAAATAACAACAGATTTGTAATTGCTAACAGCTGAGTCAAAAGCCCTGTTATAACAATTTCTGGTTTAAGAGCAACAGAAATAAGAGAATAATAATGAGAATGATTGTGTTTAAGAAACTCTATGAGAAAGGGTTTGCTGACTCCAAGTTTGTCAAACCCTTTGTAGTCCAAATGTTCAGACCTCCCTACCACCTTTACAACATGAGAGCACCACTACTGCCTAGCTACTATGGTAGCTACTATGGTAGTTAAGCAATAGCAAAACTATTGGACCATATTTATTATTATTATTATTCTTATCATGAGGCAAAACCTGCTTTGCCAGTTATGTTAAATACTCTATGTTATGCATTGCTGTTAGTACCAGGCTTATAATATTAGATCTGATTTTAGGTATTGACAATACAATATGTACAAGTGCCTGCAGCAACTTTCATTCCACATGATTTGAACCATGATTTTCAGTCTGGCATTCCTAAACAGGTATGTTAAGTTTCCCTGTCCTTTTTCTTTATTTATCAGCATTGCAAAATATTCCTGTTCATTCTCTTGTCCCTCAAACACTATCATCCCATTTTACTTGTGTCTCTCCCTTATTTTTTTCTTACCCCCCTTACTGAGGAATAACAAGCAGCTACAAGTGGTATCAAAAATCAGTGCCCCAGGATCAAAGTTTAGCTGTCAGCCTCTCTGTGATTTTAATACCCTGCTGGGTAAATCCTCTGAAGCTACTTGCCATTGGAAAAATAAAGTCAGATAAATAAACAATAATACTTTTTTGACACTTCATTTGTGCAAAGGAGAAATAATACTGGGGCTAAAACACTGAACTGAAAATGCTGATTTATAGCATGAAATAGGAAGTTGCTCCTTCCTCCTTATTGCAGTCTTAAGTTCTTAGCTTGAATGTATAAAAAGTTTTATTTGGTTTTGGGTTTGTTGTGGTTTTCTTTTTACTTAAAAAATATATTAAAAAAAAAAAAAGTCCATACTGTGTCAAATGGAAATAAATCAGGAAGTATAACTAGCCTTCTGCAATACCTCAACAAGTTTCGGATTTTGGAATTCAAGTTACTGATTTTGGAAAGGTTAACTTAAAATAGATTTCTTTTCAGAAGTATGAACGGTTTTACTTCAATCTTACTAACTTTTATGTGACATGAGTATCTCCCCCATGTGCACGTAGTATCCAGCCTATTTTAACAATCAATACGACTGGTTTTGCAAGCAAAAAATGCTGATGATAATCACACATTACTTTCACTGCTACTAGCACACTAAGATTCAATAAAAGCCCTCCAAATAAAGTGCATTTATCTTAACATACATAGACAAACCTTTAACAAGACTTAACTTTCAAAGATAGTTTTGTCATTAGTTTCAATGTAAAGCCTTAAATGTTTCAACTCATCCCCTCCTAGTTTTAGTCCTGCTTCCATTCCATTCAAGTCTCATTTGAAAACAGACAGAACAAAGAAAACATTTTAAGTAAGTCTGAAACAACAGGCCTAACTGTTAAATCGTATTTACTGACAGGATTTCACTGTCCACTTCAGACAGCTATGAACACACTAAGGAATCCTAGTTAACCACCCTATTATGAATAATAATAGATTATTAATTCTTAATTATAGATAAAGAATTCCAGAGCTCTGCTCAATTCAAAACCTACTGAAAAGATGAATGGACCTACAGCTTTAACAAAGGACTTCTACTTGAAAGCCAGTTCCATTACACCACTGAATACATGAATTAGAATGTCCTAATGCTACAGACTAATGAAAACGTAACCACCTAAATTGCAAATATACCACTGTGAGAGCTGCCTGCAGTTGTTCAGTATTAAAAAAAGATAACAAAAGGTTTCTGCTGTACAACTTTGTGTGTGTGTAATTCAAATTAGACTAAAACCTGGTCTCACACACCTCAATTCTGATTATTCATCAAACTATTCTCTATTATTAAAATAAACAGAAGTATACCACATACAGAAGTGATATTTTTATTTTCCTTATGAAAAACTGTAGATTTTTCCAACACACAGGTTCACTTTTTCAGACAGATCTGATCTTGCCTCCTCAAAAGGAACGTATCCAAAGAATGCAATTAAAATCTGTTCAAAAGCCACAGGATTGGGCTATTTTATATGGCAGTAAAACCAGTTCCCTGCTGTAGTCCCAATTAATTCTTCCCTTTTTTCCTCTTCAGTGCTTTCCATTCACCTTCCTGTGTAGAAAGGCTACCAAGAAGTTCTTTCACTTTTCTTTTTCTGGCTGCATCTCTGCAAAACAAACAATCAACATATAAAATAGTTCAGAAAGATTGTATTAGGGAAAACAAGTTAATTATAAAAAGCCCCCCAACTCATAAATTTCACTCTTACACACTTTTAAATAAAAACATTAAAAAAAATTCTGTATATTCTTAAACACTCTTTAAAACGTAACTATTGAAAATGTCTATTTTCCCCAACTTGTCAGATTATATTAATTTCAGTGCGGTTGATCATTATTGTCTTGGCACGCAGGAAAGAAATGAACACAGAGCAGAAAACCCTCCAGACTGGTGCTGGAACAAAAGCTTCATTACCTCTCCATGATTTCCGAGAGCTGCATTCTAGCCAGAAACTGGTTATCTTTCCGAATCTCACGAATGGCTCCTTTCAGTTCACGTTTATGCTTGCGAATCAACTGCTTTCTTTCTTGCTCTTGCTTGCTGCCTCCCTGCTTTCTTCCAAACTCCAAACTGAAAAGAGAACATATGTGTGAGCACGAAACACCTTAACAAACAACTTTCTCATGTTTTAAAGGAGTTTCTCTATGAATACTAGCTCAGCATTTTAATTCCTGTATATTATACTATTAACTCGCAAAAATACGGAGCTGCCCAATGACCATACTGGAAAACACTCACCAGACCTTCTAACTGCACATCACCATCATGCAAAGGACAAGCACACAACATTTACACTTCAGTCACCCTATGGACCTATGTATTTTGAAGAGACTAAAAAAGCTACAGTAGAAAAATTAAATTTTGACTGGAGAAAACTGGAATCTCCCAATATATTTTAAGTTTTTTCCAGACCTTTGCAGATGAATTCCACAGGAAGAGTCTGATCAGTTACTCGGGGATAAATGTGTACTTCCTTTTTCCTTCCCTCCCTACCGCCCAAATAGCTATTCCTTTGAGATCTGTGCACAAAAATCTATTGGAAAAAAACCCCAGTTATCTGTTTCATGTCCTCTTTTCCAAATCCTTTGAGCTTGCCAAAAATCTTAACATTTGAACACACCTTCCCTTTGCACCAAGTGTTGTTTTACTTACACTTTCATAATTTTAGGTGTATACTGTTTCAATGGCACTGGCTTCCTTTTCTCACATATCAGTGGAGTGTAGTGTTTTACTTTGCTCTCTAGCTCTTTCAGAGCACTGTGGTACCATTCCTGAAAATGCAAATCAAATTCCAATTTTAAAAGCATATCAAAGAGACAAACTACTGTAAATTGAATCAACAGCAATGTTCTCCCCATATGTTCTTTTTTAGGGTAAAGCCACTGCTATTCATTCAGACACTGCTAACACTAAAATGCTGTAAGCTTCCCAGGCTGGATAACTGTTAAACATTTTGGAAGTCTATTAAGATGGTATCACAGACAATAAGAAGATTTGTAGGTACTTTTACTTACCAGAGAAGGAAGCAAGACTAAAGCCAGTCTAACTCCAGCTGCCTTTCAGGGTTTTTTTAAGAGTTATTGTTCATTTTATTTATTTTGATAGCAAAAAATATATACCATTTTGCATTATTTGCATTACATGTTCTCTAAGGATAACCCATGATGCCTCTTTGAGGAGGATAATTCTGATACATTCAGAAGAGACAGATTAAAAATTGGAACCTCACTGCTAGAAGACACACAATTGTCCCGTTTCAAGGTAGCTGACTAGGCATCTTTATGTTAGGCTTTCTGATTATCTCATCAATTTAATGCACGTATTTGGCTGTACCAAGATCTTACAGATTCATTACAAAAGCACAAGAGCAACTGCATGACCAGACTACTGTTCTTATAAATTAAGTCACTCATGGAATGTTACTTTTATTACAAGCCAAGTGCTGTTCTCTTCAATTAGAGGAGCAAGACAAGATACACAATGAAAAAATACCTTGACTGTAGCAATAGGACAAGGGATAATGGGTTAAAACTTAAACAGGGGAGGTTCAGGTTAGATACAAAGAAGTTCTTTACTGTGAGGGTGGTGAGGCACTGGAATGGGTTGCCCAAAGAAGTGGTGAATTCTCCATCCCTGGCAGTGTTCAAGGCCAGGCTGGACAGAGCCTTGGGTGACATGGTCTAGTGTGAGGTGTCCCTGCCCATGACAGGGGGTTGGAACTGGATGATCTTAAGGTCCTTTCCAACCCAAACAATTCTGGGATGCTATAATTCTCTGCTCTTCTGTTTTTTCACAGGAACATCACTATGATTTTTGAAGAGCACAAAAGGCAGATGCCTGACCCTTGGAAAAAAAAATAAAAATCTCACTGCTTATACTTGGTTTTTGTTTCTTCAAGCACAGATGAAAATCACCAAATTTATCAAACATATCAATTATTTAATTCTTGAGGAATACATACCTGCAATTTTTCAGGATATTCATTCACTGGCACATGCTGTGTAAGAAGAATTCTCACAGGACACATAATTTCATGGAATGATGGTAAAGACTCATACAGAGCTGTGCATTTTTTAATAAGGTCAAAACACAGGGCTAGACATGACAACCTGTTAATGTACAGAAGAATTAACAACTGTACTTCCAAAAAACTGTGGATTTTCAAATAAAATTAGTAAGTTAACTGAATTTGGGAATGTTAGCAGCATCTATTATTAAGACTAGCTGACAGAACCAGTTACAAGGCTGTTCCTAGCAGTTAATTCAGACTCAAAATTTCACTCTCCTAAGCAAATACCAAAGAAATCCATCAGCAACAAAGCTTTATGTCAGTGCACAGAGTACAAGCTACTATTGTGTCTTTGCAACTGATGTGGAGTAACAAGTCTCTATACCAGTTCTAAAAGCCTTCTGGTACTGGTTCTGAAGTTCTAAAACATTATGGAAACAGAATTAGTCATTCTGGGTGTGGAGTTTCTTTCTCAACTTCATAACAAAATGCTTACTCATCTCTGAAGTAAGTTACACTATAACACATGTGCAAGGTGGAAAATGAGGCTGAATACAGCCTTAATGAACATGTTTAATTATGGTCTTTCCTACCTTCAGCACTTTGTTACTTAACTGACACTTTCTAACAGTGCTTATATATAAATACAGTCATTTCCTGCTGAAGAGCTTGACAGTTCAAAGTACTGAGCACCTCTTCTAAGGCTACATCATCAGTTCACAGCTGTACCAAAGAGGAATGGAAGGTCTATGCACTCCAACAAGTGCTCTGCAAAACATTCTGGCAAAAGATTAGTAATTTCATATGCTACAGAATAGTACCTTAAAAATAAAGCAGAACAACTCACTACTGTTCTTTCTCCTAAGGAGCACTGTCACTAAGATTACCCAAAAGATGATCTGATATTTCTTCTGTTCACATTTCCTACGTACCTGATATGATTAATTTCTGTTCTGCTGGTTTCCTTTAATTTATTCACAATACTCAGTGGCAGCTTTTGCTTCTGCCAACTTTCCAGATCCTTCTTATCACATACCAAAAGCAGTTCTGAATTTTTCCCCGCTGGTGTAAATGGATGCACAACAGTACAGGCTAAAAAACAGGAACAATAATCATTAAAGAAGATGAATTCTAACCGTTCTTTCTGAAGGAAGAAAACCAACAACTGTTCCTACATTTTTAATCATACTGCCTTAAAGAATACTTTATCAGTATTATGTTACTCTAATAATGGAAAACACTAGAGCATGGGTATAATCATAGAAGATGATCAGGTGTCCAGAGCACCATTCATACAAGGACAGGCTGAGACCTGTAGCTGTTCAGCCTAGAGAAGAGAAAGTTCCAGGGAGACCTTACAGCAGCTTTCAGTTTCTAAAGGGAGCCTTTAAGAAAGCTGGAGGGGGACTTCTGACAAGGGCATGTATTGACAGGACAAGGGGGAATTGCTTAAGCTGAAAGAGGGGAGGTTTACATTAGAGGTTAGGAAAAAATTCTTCCCTGTGAGGGTGGTGAGACACTGGAACTGGTTACCCAGCTGATGATCCAGTGAACACCTGGAAGTGTTCACTGCCAGGTTGAGCGCAGCTTTCAGCAACCTGGCCTAGCAGGGCCCCTCCAATATATGCTACCGAGTCCTCTCCCACTCCAGCTAAGTAGTTTTAAAACAAGAAGAGCAGGAAACACAGAATATATACTGGGGCAGAGCATACAGAAAATGCTTAAGGATCACAGTGCTTCTGATCATAAACTGCTCTGTGAAACACACTTACAGAGTAACATGAAAGAAGCACCTGACAAATTTCACGGCTAAGGGAGAAAACCATTTGCAGTCTCTGCTGGACTTCTGTTTTAAACAACTTCTTGGTTTTCCTTATGTCCTGCAAGCTTGCAATGGAACCTACCTCAAATTCAATTGAAAGTTAAGATATTTACATGCTTCAGAACCTGTACATAGCTCTTTACACACAGACCAGAAGTCAGTACGCTTGAGGTTTAAGAACAAAAGATGTGAGATTATGACACACACATACATATGCAAGATCAGCAACCAACATATGCAAGTTTTATTATCTGCTTTACTTGTGAGAGTGTAGCAAATCTCATTAACAATTCTATTAGCTGAGGCTATCAACAATGACAATTCCTTCTCACTCCTTCCACCTCCAGCTTTTCTTCTTTTTTAAGATAATGACTGGGTTTTCTTAGCCTAAAGCAGACTGTATTGCAGCCTTTTATGAAGTTGTATTCCATATAATTTTTCATGTGAGAAATTTATGGATCAAGCTCAAAATTAAAACAAGAGCTCTATTTTCTGATTCTACTTAACTGTCAAAATTGAACCCCAAGAAATTTGTTGGTGTGACAGTATATTAACTTCCCATAGAACTGTATGTATGCTCATCTTAAAATACTCTGTGTTGACAGCCTAATCACTTTATCAGCAATACTTCCACCATGAATACTTAAAACCATGACTGGATACTTTGCCAACTTCCAAACATCAATACTGACTAAAAAGAGAACAGTGCGCCTTTGACACATCCTTTATCAAGCTTTCCCTCACTATCAGAAACCAACATCATGCACATTTAACCAGTGCAAAATCATTAACAGAATTTCTAAGGAAATTAAAAAATAAAGTGAACACTTCATCGTCAATTACCACTCTATATTTTAAAATAGTTTATCTGATTTTGCAGAATCCTGTATTTTGACTGTATCAAAACCTTTTTGTAGATCAAACATTCCTAAGAGAGTACACTGAGGAGAAAATACTTTAAGTACTATGTAACCCACCCACTCCATAACCTCTTCCCACCTCCTTCTAAGAGTTCAGCTGTTGGTGTTCTGAGAATCCAGGGCTCAGCTCTGATGCAGCCCAGCTGTGTAACCTTGGCTCACACTTCAGAGGAAACTGCTAAGCTGTAAGAAGCAGCTGGGAGAAAGTCTGTAGGGTACAGCCATACAAGCTAATAAAGGTGAAACCGCAGTGCCAGGCTTCACAAGAAAAGGGACTGTTAATAACTCAAGAAATCAAAAGAGAAAACACTCCAGCATGGAAAGGCATAAAAATCCTAAAGTGGGAGAGGAAAGGGGAGCTGCAAGACAACCACTCAGTACTACTGAAGATGCACTGGAACACTGCAGCAACAGAAGCTGAACATTCCTCATCAGATTGAGGACTGCCTAGAGAACAGAGACTCTTGAGGTGTCTTATCAAGAGTGACAAGCATATTCATATACAGCCTGTAGTTCATTACGTCCCAGATGTCTTGTGAGTTTGCCAACAAATCACTGAATTTTTCACTTGAGAACATCCTGTTGGCAGAGTCTCTTCCCGCATGCTAAGTGACTCAGAGCGACCCAGACAGAGATACTAACACATGAATTAGTTACTGTGCTCTGCCAAAGCTCCTAGTAAGTGAATTATTGTCACTCAACTTGTCAACTTGTAGCTGCCCACTACAACAAATCCATGTCAAATAAAGAAAAAAAGAAAAATACCAACTTTGTGATACATTTTCTCTCATTTATCTCTGACATAGCTATTAGCTGAAGAAGGAGGGTACCTGCAGCATCAGCTGCTGCCTCACTGTGAAGATCCAGGGTACTCAGTGGGAATCTATTGGAAACTGAATTTCAGAGCATAGCCCAATTACACAGTCTATTTAGAACAACAATATTATAAAAATACTGCACTGTGGCCAACATGACTTCATTTCCTTTACTAATTCCAGTTGTTTCCTTCCTGCCAACACCACCAGAGGATCTAGTTCGCAGTAAGATGCCCAAGGCTGTGCATGGCTAACACAGCGGATTATTTTGGTCTGTTGTTCAAAACAATAAATTCTGTATGAAATACTTTTATTAACTTAAGTTTATTACTCATTTACTTTGAACAAACTCACCCTGGGCCTGTTTTTTGGGTAGAGATATGTGAAGTACTCCAAGAAGAAAATTGATGAGCTCTGGTACAAATCTTCTGGAGAGAGATACATATTCCAGGAACAAACAGCATATAAATAGCCCTTTAATAACATCTTGCAATGTTGTGATGCGACACTAAAAGACAAATAAAAAAAGGCACAAAATACTTGTCATTAGAAGTCTATCCATCACCAATACAGAATCTCCCAAAAAGCAGAAATATTAAATAAGTTGTACATGTTTAAAAAATGTAAAATTACACCCTTTGGACGTAAATGAAAAGCATATTGGCTTTCCCTTGCCCTCACTGAAGAGCATATGCAGAACTCAGTAAGAAGTCTGTCAGAACTGGTTTAGCCACTAGAAGGTGCTAAACAACAAACAGTAAGTTCTTCAGAAAAGAACCAAGAAAATGTAAGGCTCAGGGCAACTTGGATTTCTGACAGCAACAGATATAAACAGGGTATTTGGATAGAAAAATAAGGACATATTCTAACTGCACTGCAATGCACTGAGGTAAATTTTCAAAGAAAACTGCCAATTTTTAAGTGAATATCTTTCTGAAGCAGGAACAAACGCAATATATGGAAGAAAAACCACTAATGAATGATTTCAGACTGTACTCAGTTTGTTCTATTAGCCCTGTATAATTTGCCATATAAGGGATTCTGTGTGACAGCTTGAAAAAATGATTAGATATGGTTTTGTGAGTTGGACTTTACTCTGCAAGGGGTTTTTCCTATTCCCTTTTTCTTGCAATTACTATCTGTGACTACACCAAAAACAAAGCTGCCTTTTCAGTACATACCCAACACATACATTAATGCTAACACTATATTTGGAGTTCCAGGAAGAAACAAGGAAATGAAGTTATATACTGAGATGAAACATCACAGACATACCTTAGTAAGTAGCTGACTCATGTACATAAAAGCAGGCGTTACAATTGGATGCCAGAAGTCAGAAGTTGGAAACAGCAGAGATGTAATTTTCAAATAAATAAGCTGAAAACACACAAAAGAGGCAAAAGACAGTTAAGACATTATTCCCAGGATCTTGAATTTCCACATATGTAACTGATGAATAACTGCTACATAATAGTCTAAAAATACTACAATATACATAATTTTGAGAAATTTGATACAATACATGACTTATTTATTGAGACGACTGTTTAAATTACATGAGAAAATGGAATCCCCAGTACAGGTCTAACATTGTATTAATTTAACAGGGCAGCTGAAAGAACAGCCAAGAGGGAACTATGCCTCTTAACCTCATTCACTTCCTGAGAAAATCTGACTCCATTCAGCCCACCACCGTCACATTTACACTGCAAACACACGAGCAAGTGGCCACACAGGAACTGTGACACCTTTCACTGGCTCCTCAACACAGGCCATTAAGTGACCAGGATCCTTACATACCAGCACACATCAAACAACAGCAGTTGCAGTCAAAAGAACTAAATAGTGATTAGATACTAATTCTGAAAATTATCTAAGTGGATATTTACATAGTAAGCTAAACGCAACAAAAGTTTTATTGTTTCAGCTTTCTCTCCATGAAGTTTCTGTCATAAACACTCTCCTGAACTATTTTGGTTACTAAATACCACAGTGCAAATTTCAGGTTAGATTAACAGCAGGCATACACTCCTGCTAACACAGTAGGTCTATGAAGCATTCATTCAAACAAGTTCATTGAGAATAGGAGAGTGATATTATTCTACCCTAAAAGATAATGATGGCTTGAAACCTGGGAAAGTCCACTAAAGGGAACGGAAGTCAGAAGTGTGACTGGTGGCATAAGGGTAACTGGCAAAATAAAAACAGAAGTTAAAAGCTCACTACAACACATTTCCTGCAAAATCCAAAAACATCCTGAATAAAGACTCTTCAAAAGAACTCAATATAAACATTTTCCAAGATGCAAGAACCAAGTCTTTTAAGTAAATCCTTCAGTCTTACTTTCCTTCATTAGTCTACTTCTACCATTAGGCAGCACTGCTTCATCAAGCTGGGACACAGAAAACAAGTAGCTCCCTTTGGATTACTGACTTACAGTTTGCCTTCAAAACTTTTTAGAACAATAAACAAACACTCATTTTCCATATGCTCCATTCTGTAATTCCCTAACAGCCATATACCCAGATACTGAAAAAGGAGTCAGTTCACATTTAGCATGGCCACTGAATTTTGGAATGTTACTCACATAAAAAAGAACGGTCAAATCTCTCCGAGTTACTGATTTAGCAATTATCATATAAAAAGTGCCAAGAAATGTTATTTTTATACTCATAACATATCTTGTTATTAACTTAGGAGATAAAGCACTTATCTACAGCACTTATTTGCACTTAACACAATTAAAGAAAACAGGACGTAACTGACAACATCACTGTTTCCTGTAACTACTCATTTGAGTTTCATCAGGAAAACAAAGAATGTTCTGCTACGAATACTGGAGTGGCAATTTTAAGTTATTTTCCCCTTATTAATATGGAAGCCACACTTCTATTCTGAAGAACGTGTGTGTGGTGGTTTCTTTCTTAGGGTTTTTTTGTTGTTGTTGTGGGGGGTTTTGTTACAACTTATCTCCAGCAAGGCCATTAAAAATACTGAGAAATCTAAAAAGTCACAGATGCTAATAATTCATTATATACTTTGAGATATAAAACTCAATTTTATGTCTTCTCACATTTACTGTACTAATGGAAAGAACAAGAGCTTTTTCTAGCGGTATGCATTTGTTACCGTGTCCAAGCCTGGAAATGTTGCACGGCCTTTGACTTCTATTACTTCTTCCATATCATGTGCAGCATCTCGAAGGATAAACTTAATACTGTCACTGGCTGCCTCAGGAAACATCTGGCAAAGATTGTACAATGGCCTGGTAACAAGAAATGAAAGTCATAATCAAGTTACACCATTGATGTGAATTAAAATTTCATTTTTAAGCACCTGTAGGAAGATTTCTTGTGTTCCATCTACATTACAAAACCAACAAATTCCCTGAAATTATTCTTTTCTAGAAAGGTCCCTTCCAACACAAACCATTCTATGATTTTATGATTCTTATTGTAATATTTCTAGTTTACAGAGACATGTATTTTCCATTGGGCCTTGTGAGAGGATCTTTATTTCATTGTTTTCTAAATCTTAAATTAAAAAAAAAATAATTAAGAACATTAAAATACATTCCCAAATCATCTGCTATGGTTAAAACATATCCTCTTGCATCTCCTAACTCTACATTTTGCTGCACTTACGTATGCTGGCATATATTAGGCAGCCCATTCCTCTCAATATTCTTATGCAATGTCAAACAACATGTGAGGCAGCTATGTGGTTAGCAGAATTGTTACTTAAAACAAATAAAAAATCCCCACAAAGTTAGGTCAGCTCCTGGCCTATGGTTAGTGCCTACAGGGAGACACAGTCAGGAGGCGACATCTATTTGTTAGTTTTTCTGGTATTTTCAGTTAAAAATGTCTGTAGTGATATTAATAAATCCCAGTTCTAGAAAACAACCAAAATGTGTTTACAGTTTTTCATAAGGCCACAGCATGTGTGACAGTATCAACGGGTCAGTGCTCCTGCTGACGAACGCAACACAGCAATGAATGTGGAAGCTACGCACAACACGTTTTTAAGAACTTGTTTATTACTTCGTCACGAAATAAAAAACATATGCTGAAAGCTACATACAAATAACTCACTGAAAGAAAGCTGATTAGCCTGCAAAGGCAAGATAGCAATCACAGACTAATTTTGGTTGGAAGGGATCTCTAGAGATCACTCTACGCAACTCCCTGCTCAAACCACGGCTAACGTCAAAGCTGGATCAGGTTGCTCATGGTTTTGTTGAGTTTTGTGTATCTTCAAGGGTGGAGATTTCACAGCCTCTCTGGGAAACTTGTTTTAATATTTAGCACCTCTGCTATGTAAGGGCTTTTTTTCTTTATATCTAATTGGAATCTCCCTTGTTGCAGCTTGTGTCCACTGACTCTTGTCCTTTGTTACAACTCAAGACAAATTTGGCTCTCTTGTCACTCTAACTGCCTGGAAGGTATTTGAAGACAACAATGCCAAATTGAAAACCTCTGGCAAAGTGTTTATTTGGAACTTTTATATTACCTTACTGTAATACTCTTTAATTCCATTTTAATCTAGTTCCCCAAATGAATTCACAGAACGGAAACCAATGGAAAAAACAAAGATTGCAAAGGGAACTGCACACTACCACTGCAAAGCCCAAAACCCTTATTCAGCAGTCCAGACTTCATGCACAGAAGCTTGCATACATACATGGTATTATTTATCCACTACCCATGAAAAGCACTTTGAAGATCAAAAATTACACTGAGGTTTTGAAAATGTCTTGGTACAATTAATAGCTCAAGCAATATGTGAAACAAAGTTAAAGTACTATAGAACTGGAGAGTTACTAGTTGCCTGCAATACCTGCAGGACAACTCAGAGCAAACAACATGCTAAATGCTTTGCCTGTGTAGCTTTTCTGCTTAAACCATAAAGTAGCAAAAGCCCATAGGATTTATTACTTACAGGACCAGTCTGTCAATGGCTTTGAGCTCTGGTAAATCCAGAGTTGCTAATTCCCCAATATACTCCAAAAGGAAGCCAAACAATTTCTGCAAGAAGCATAATATGTTAAATTAGGGGTTTTTTTCTTCATTGTACATATTCTTAAAGAGCACAAAAAAACAGTGATAAAGAAGTTAGAACATGAAGAGTAGTATGCTGATTCTACTGCTATTCACAACATAGAAGCACGTATGTTTTATTCTGCTCCCTCAATATTTACTAAACTTACACTGGAATTCAAAGTTAATTTTTATGTTTAAAACAAAACATAACAAACCCCCATACTTCCAGCTTTGCTTTGTTTCCCACTGCAAGGCTTGGATGATTCCATTTCTGAATTCTCTCCACTATTATAAGCTGTTGTTCTATTGTTCTTCCAGCCAATAAAGACTTAAATGTCTCATAGGACTCAGGAACTAGAAAGTAAAAACAAAAATTGACCAGGAAAAAATATCAAACTTAACATATTGAATTCAACAACTAACAAATTTCCAATTCTAAAAAGTCATTATTCAGAAAAGGTACCATGCAGCTTTTAAATAATCACTTGTTAAACACTAATAAGCTATCAGCATATATGTCACATTATATATATAAACATAAGTCAAAAAATAATGCGAATGTTTTTCAACAAATAACATTCCATTCATCCTTGAAATTTAAAGGCAAATTTACCATAATACATATGATCTATGTTTTAATCTATACCTAACTAGCTTTTGTAGGCAAGATATTAAAAGAAACTTGCCATTATTTAAACAAACCCAACCGAACAGCCCCTCCCTCCCCAGAAAAAAACCCAACAAACCAAACCAGCCAACTAAAAACCAAACCAACCTTGGCATATATTTAGTCTATTGCCGAAGTCCCCATGCTACAAAACATACATCCTAACTTGTTCAGTTTTTGAGTTAATTTAATGTGAGTGCTCTCTGGTTAAAGCCAAAACTGAATGCAATTTAACAGGCTTTGTGTAATAAGTTATCTTTTTCTGATGGAAAAACGCAATTAAGGAAGTTGTTTGTAAGGTTGTTTAATCTTGCAACAGATACTTTTGTTAGAGAAATCTACACTAGTACAACAGTTACATGTATTATGTACTTAATATTAATAGATGTTTTGTGTACTACTTCATACATGCCTTCTCCTTCCTCCTAGGCACAGACCCAAAAGGAGGCAGACTTTGAGTGTCTCTAACATCACCATGATTGCATTGCAGAAATTAAACCTCAAAATCCTGCTTCTCTCAAGCATCTTCTCTGACAAAAATATCAAACACCAAAGAAAGTAACTCTTTCTCATTTAAGTATAGATGTTAGAATACTATTCTGGTTTCCCTTATACAAAACACTTGCAACTTTGATTTGGATGTGTTCAGAAAGGAGTACAGGTCTTTCAATTTTTCTCCCCAGTATTTAGCTTTTATAAGGCTGCCTGGAGGAGCAGAAACAGCACTGGATGAAAGAGATCTGGTTCCCACTGCTCAAAGCATAACGAGGGCTGATCACTAAGAATAACAGTGGCTGGCTACACTTAGAATAATAGAAGACAACTGGTAAGCAAAACTTTATGGATGAACATGAATATGTTACGATCCTACATGGCAGGAACTGGTTATAACCCCCACTAAAGACAACAGGGACCTCTGGATCAGTCCTTTGCTTACCAGCAAATATATAGGGAAGCTCTGATTTGGCAGCTTTCATTTTTGGATCTAGTTCCTCCACATTCTGTGATTCGTTTTCACTTGTTTCGTGTTTCTTCTGTTCTGTATTCCCTGCAGTTTCTTCTTCACTCTCAAAATCAGATTCAAGATCAGAGTGGCTATCTGCAGCAACATCCTCCTCATCTTCGTTAGATTCTTCCTCACTTTCTTCTTCATTCTCATCGTCTTCCTTCCCATCTTCCTCTTCTTCCTTCTCTTGTTTTTCCTCCTCCTCTTCATTCTCAATATTAATTTTTCCATCCTGTAAGCAGAGAAAGTAAGCCAATTAAAACACTGATAAAGTCACAGCACCTCATCAGAATCACCATACAAAGCTACTATTATATACACATGAACAGAACCTGAAACTTGCTACCCCTGACCAAGCAGTGCCGGTCAAGGTGGAGTTTAAGGAGAGAACATGCATGCAGATAAAAGAATAGTAGGGTATTTCCAAGGGACTGTTAGAAACTAGAAGAACAGGAGGTAGTGTATGAGGACCAGAATAATCAACACAAAAAAACTACTGATACATGATATGAAAAACAAAAATCAATATCACTTACAGAAGCATTCTTGGTTTAAAAAAGGGTATTAAATTCTATGTATTAAAATAACTTATCAGATAAATATTTGTTCCCATTCTGATCTTATTAATCATCAGTTTCAAATCACATTCACAAATTTATTCACCCCTTTGAGTGCAGCAGCAGTTCCCTTGCTACTTACATGTGAGAGGATCAGAGATTGAGTATATGCACACATGTGCATTTGAGTGAGGGTGACACACTACATCAGCTTTAAGATTATATTGTTCTGCCACCTTAATCAAAGCTACTTCACAGGGGAAGGGTTTTTTCAGAAACCCACTTATCCTTAGGCTGAAATTTGGTGGAAGTTCTATCAAATACAGCAGAGTAATTAAGCTTTTGGCCAGCTAATACAATAAAGACTTCTATAAAGTGCAGCAAGTTCAGCAGAAAGCAACCAAGATTGTTGAGGGGCTGGGGCACTGTCTTATGAGAGGCAGACCTGGGCTTTGTCTGCCTGGACCAAATAACCACCTTTCGATGCTTAGAGGGGAGACTGTTGGGAAGGTAGAGCAACACTCTTCATCACAGCCCACAGCAGGAGAATGAAAAGCAACAGGCCTAAGTTGAAGCAAGCGATTTTCCAAGGACATACTGGATAAAGCCCTGAACAAACTTATGATTTCACAGTTAGCCCTGCTTTGAGCAGGAGGTTGGACTAAAGGTCTCCACAGAGGTCACTTCCAAACTGATTTTCCTATCTTTTTTTCAGAACTCAAAATGAAATTTTAAACCTTACCTTGTAAGACAGTAGATGTCTGTCATCTTTATCCAGAATAAAGCCATCAGCGAGATCATCAGCTGACACGTGGCTGGGTTTCTTTTTATTCTCTTCTTCGTCTATTCCATGCATTCGACGTAGTCGATCTGCCTGTGTTTTAGAACAAATACCACACACAGATGTGAGCCATCAATTAGGTAACTACATCAGAATGGAAGATCCCTCAAATACTACAGCTAGGAAAATCAAAGAAAAAATGTTAACTGGGATTACCCATCAAGTGGATGAACAGAAAAACCAGCAACTTGAGAACTTACGGGCAAAAGCTGATGATTCCTTATTTTTTTGTGAGGAGTGCAATCTGATAAGAGCACAGAGTTAACTGTATTATCTTATGTGGAAGGCTTTAAAACTGGGTTTACCAGAAGCATTAGGTTCTCTTGGTTTATAATTTATCTGTTTTGCTTATAAGACAATGTATCAATACTAGAAAATGTAAGCTTCTAAAGCGTTTCATGATTCTTCAGTGTTTATCTGTTTCCCATATGTGTAACAAATTTGTAGGAAACGCAACCACATCATAAGATTTTTAAGATATGCTAAATTTTTAAATAGACTTAATGAGAAATATCTGACGCAATAATTTACAAAACGATTTCCACCTGGGCAACCAGATAGACTGTGTATCACACAAGATGACAAGAACAGAAAAGAAAATAAATCCTGCTTTCTGTTCTGCTACTATGTACTGAGCTATTCTGAGGTAACCTGAAGGTACTGGATCCCCACAGTCCTCAATGTGTCCCAATAAAAAGTAAAAATAGAAGAGCAACATTTACCAAATTATTCAACCTTTCCGCAAGACCTGGAGCTCCATGTAATAGAAGGAGCATGCAACATTTCCCAGGAGAAGCCTATTCCTCTGCAAAGCAAAGCTATATACATGCTACTGCTGGAAGACTCTCACAACACCAGAAGAAAACAATAAATGACATGCCAGCGCAGTAATTCAACTGCTGTGCAATGTGAAACTCCCTTTACTGACTTAGAAGCACCTCTCAACTCTGAATAATTTAAAACATTTAAAGGCAAACTGAAGAAAGATCAACTCATGCCATAAACCTCAATAGTCACGTACTAAGTCTATGGTTTTTTGTTGTAGTATCAGATTGCAACCAAAACACAAACAGAAGATCTCCTGAATTCACCCCCTCTGACGAACTGCACTTTAGTACAGCCACTTTCAATTTAAGGTCATGCAATGAATACAAGTGGTCACTCCCAAAAGACAGGCCACAAAACAATCTAAAACCATAACTGGTGTACCTCCAGCTTCTGGAGTCGCGCCTGTTCTTCTTTTGCCAATTCTTCTTCTGTCTTCATCCTTTCTGAAGGTTTTGCTTTCATCTCGAATCCAAGTTCTCGAACAATCATATCGTATTCATCAGGCTAAAGGAGTATTTATATAATTGTTTATTATCTTAAGTTTTATTATTCCGCTTTGCAGCCACCCCTCTGCCACACTAACAGTTGAGAAATAACTGTTAAGATACAAGAAAAAGACCATTTCCAAAGAGAGCTGCAAGAATATTCCACTCAGTAGTAGACAAGAAATGGAATGAACACTTGAATGGAAATTCTCCAGAATTTCCCCCTCCTTATTTAAGTTGCTCACAACAGAAAAACTTATGAATAGTATCCTCAAATAAAAACTGGTTCAGTTATTAATTGTAGAACTTTAAAATACTGTTTATTAGTAAAACACTACTTCTCAAAAGGCAGACAGAATTAATAAATTTGTAGCTTACGTTTCACTTTACACTGTCAGACACAAGCTAAGTCTTAACTATTTTAGTTACACAGATGTCTACCTTAAAGAAAACAGAAGGGATGCTGATACTCAGGTTTTTCTTCCTAATTGCGAAGACAGTCACTAGCAGAGATTACCCTGGACGTGTGAATAGAGAATTCTTAATACCTGCTTAAGTCACTAAACCATGTAACTTCTCAAATTCAGTCCTAGGAATTGTTCTTACACACAACTAAGTCATTTTCTCCCATTCAATATTCATGTTATAAAGCACTACTAATTCACACTTTGTATCCTTGATAATTCCTAAACTGGATGCACACATGTGAAGTAAAGGAAGCTTAACTTCCCTTTCAGCAAATAATGATGACAAAGTTTTTGTCCAGATAGCATATTAGTGACATATTAAGAGTATTCAGCATGTTATGAAATACCTTAAAACCAAAAATCAATACATCAAAATGTCAGCTTTTGATCCAGTATCTTCTATTCATTATTTGAGATCAGCTTTAACATAAGATCAGTTCATTAGTTTGATCTTTCAAAACCTGAATTCTGTTGTCAAGGAATAAATGGAAATTTGCAAATGTTCTGCAATATTATTCAAAATTTCACCAAGAAAAAAATAAATTGTGCATGACAACACCTATCCTTAGATTTAAAAGTTCATTTCCCTTAGTATAAAATACCAATGATAGAAAAAGCTTCGAGGACATAAGGTATATATTTAAAAGTGAAATTTTTTTGTTCCCTTCTTGCAGATATAGTACCCAATTTACAACAAGAAAATGTTTGTTGCCAAAACCAAGGTGTTTTATCCAAGGAACACCGCAAAGGCATTGAAACTAAGTCAACATTCTCAACAAAGTTTTGTTCTTCAAGAAAATGTTTTGCTGTACAAATAAGCTGTAGCCAACACTGTTGTTCAACCTGCAACCTCTCTCAACTAATAAAAGCAATAGGTAGTTAAAATCAGATGAAACAGATAAACCAACCCCCTACATTCCAACTAACCAACCTGTGCTAAACTGTAGCATTCCTTCAACATGTATAGCAGGCAACATTTTATTTTACAAAGTGATGAACTCAGCCCTATACTTCAGCCACTGCGAGGCAAAACCACAAGTTATTAGAACAAAAAAACCCAGTCAAAACAAAACCTTACCTTGGGTTTTTCTACTTCTTTGTCCTTTCTCTCTGACTTAGGAGCTTTGTGGGCAATAAGGGTTTGTATTTCCTTCCAGTCTTTGTCAAGCTTTTCTGTGAGTTCTAATGCGCTTTCTCTCCGAGTTTGTCTCTCTTGCTAGGAAAAAAACCAAAGCCAAACCAAATGCACCAGTTATGTTCAGATGGACATGATGTGGTATCTGCAGTGTAAAGCCAAAACACTGTCTTTAGCAAATGAAGAATTTTAAATACTTAACATTTATTTTAAAGGTGTACATATTCATTGCAAAAGATGCAGCACAGAGTTAAACTGAGTGGCACAATGGTTGTCTACAGCAAAGAAGGGGAGATTTGGGGATACAAAAGAACAGCAGATATTAACTGCATATCTTAAAACACCTACAAAGTCAGAATAACTTATTCAAGGAGTTTGGATTCTTCTCCTAGACATTTATCTCCTTTGTCTTCTATGCCACAGCAAACTGACAGTTTCTTAATCATGTTCATTTACACTTCAGGGCTAAAAACTCACTTTTTCTTGTTTAGACTTGGCTATCATCTCTTCGATGAGTTCCTTCCTAGATTTAGGTTTCTCCTCTTCTTCATCTTGCTGCCCATTTGGTGCTTTTTTACGAAGGAGGCCTCCACCCCCTCCAAAGTGAGCAGCAGTTAATTCAGCTAGGAAAAAAAAATCAAAACAACACAGGAGATTGTGAATCCTTTTCAAATCCATACATGAATGCTGGAGTGCTGCTGGGACAGTATCTTCCTATTCCTTGAGAATGGGAGCAATTAAAACTATTGCATCAATGATGTACTACTTCCATCCCTATGGGAATGGCCATACCAAAAGAGTTTAATGGTAGACACATAATTTACAGTGACAAACATTTTGTATGAGACAGGCATATAGGGGTTTTTCCTCAATATTTTTACTAGCATTTAGGTACAGAGGAGCAAGAGAGCAATCAGAGAACTTGCATGTCAGATTCTGGCCAAAGGGCTCGAAACACAAGTACTTACGTATGCTGAAAAGCCCACAGCTGAAAGAACCTTGCCAGGCAGGGAGCTGCAACTTACCATCTGCTAAAATCCAGACAGCTCTTCTGTGTGTGATTAAGAAGAAATCAAATCTGTCTTATACATCCCAACCAATTATGTAATATTCCTTCTCAATGAAAGACAGTGCTGAACAAATGATGTACAGGTACCAACAATAAAGCCAGCAGCTGGATATTAGCTGACATGTCTTACCTGACAGTGTTCCTCTTTCTTCTGCGTCACTGTCACTATCAACAATATCATTAAGTTTTTCAATTTCTGCCAAAGACTGGCCATAATGAGTCAGTTCCTCATCTTCATTAAGATTATAGATACTCTTCTTTCCATAATTTTGCTAAGAGTAGTAAAACAAACCAATTAAATAATAAAAGATTTTTAGTTCCCAGGCAACAAAACAAGAAAGCCTGTATTTTTAATGCTAGTTGAAGAGATTCTTATTCCCGTGTTCTGCTGGAACACTACCAGCCCAATACTTTCATTTTAAATACATTAAGAGGGGGAGTATGATGTCTCACTCTGTGCATTGGTATAAGAAACTCAGAAAACCTACTAAGCTTATTCATATCAGTAATAAATTCTTAATTACTGCATTTCAGGCCTAATGAAACAGACTTCAGCCTATATAAATTATCAGTAGAATAAGGTACTGCACTGCTCAATTCAAGAGACTATGATAATGCAGAAAGAACACTACTGCACATACAATTCATGATACAGAATGATACCAAGAGTCCTAGTCAGCAAATGAAACAGCTGCTGTTCAACAGCTGTACTAGAATCCCAATGTGCACTTGATGGTGGTTGTGTTTTCCTAATTCAATTCCCAAATCACAGTAATAAAAGCAGTCAAAGAAATGTAGGCAACCAATGAATCTGCTTAAAACTGGCCTTCTTGCCTGTCAGTGGTCAGAGAAGTTTCTGCTTCAAGAAGCTGTTTTGTAAAACCAAAGTTTTCATGAAAAATTTGATTCCCACAAAAACCTCCTTTTCATAAAAGTTTCAAACATACAAAATTATAGGAAAGCATCACCCCACAGCCCACCCTGTTAAGGGGGATGCACCCAACCTAAGGACTCAAGTGTTTATTGCAGCTTTGGCTTGTTATTCCTTTTAATTCCTATACTTTACCTGTCTTTCCAAAGTGAACCGTCTGATCATTTTTTCCTCTGGACTTATTTTGGTGTTGTATTCACCAAAACGTTTATCTTTAAACACATTTGTCTTTTCCCTTTCTTTATATTCTTTCAGTAATGTTTGGGTACGCTAGAAAGAAAAAAAAAAATTAAAAAGGGAAGAGTAAAAAAAAGGAGTAAAGTTAAAAGACAGAAAGAATAATTACTTTCAAAGCAAAGAAAAAAAAAAGGCTCAATGTTACCCTGGCAACAATCTAATTTATCAGAATGCAGCGAAAGAGAAGAAAAAAAATAATGAGAAAAGAGTTGGGAAGCTCATACAATATATTCAAAGTCATTAAGTTCTCTTCTAAACTGCCCATAAGATAAAATATGGTACACTATCTCACTTATTTTATCACATATAAAACCTCTGCATTGCCACTGAAGAATTCTAATTTGTCTGAAGCTTAGCATCCAATAACATAGCAAAGAAAGCAAACAAGCCCCAGTGTCAGCTGAATCTCCATCAGTCTTGTCATCTAAGATGTATAAAACCCCAAGTAGGTACACACATTTAGCTGTCTGCTTTAGTGTTGAGCATAGGGAGGTTTTGCATCCACGCAGTAAAAGGAAATTTAGCAGACCTATATGAGGTATTATGTGCTGTACTTTTGGTGCAGGTAAGGAAACAAGTTTACTTTGCAATGCCAGTGATCTAACTCATGGCAAGCATCTGATTTATTTCTATGAAAGTACCAAGACCTTAAAACACGGTATTAAACATTCACGAAATTTTCTAAAAACTAGACAAACAGTAATGAAGACTGCAGCTAATTTAGAACTTCACGCTGAAGATATTACACAGTTTCTAAAGGAAGAAAATGCTGGCTGTGTTTAGTCTGGGAAAAAAACAACCCTCCATGTTTATTTAAAACACATTAACTGAACTTTACAGAAAGGTACTGTTGCTATTCATATTACCATGAACTCACAAACTGCTGCACTAAAGAAAAAGGCTGAGTTTCCTACAACAGGTCTCTGCAGCCTCACTGAGCATTCACAACTTTCAGATGCTACTGTGACACCGGGACTCAGGTTTCAGCTACCACTGTGCCAGTTCTACCTGGCATTTACTTCTTGCACAGAACATATCAATTATCATGCAGCTTAAACACTATGCCTGAGCTTTAATATCTCTTAATACCTGGGATACAGAAAAACATTTTTGTTTATCACTGATAAAATATTTACTGCATGCAAAAATGATAAAACTATCAATTTCCTTTTGCTACACTACTTTAAAAAATGAGCTTCTCATTTAAGTAAGTGCTTTAAACTTTGTTCAACAACAGCTTGTATGTAACATGTCAGAGAGAACCTCAGGGGCATATTTTCAAATCACGCTTTTTTCAGCCTTAACAGAACTGACAGAGGTTTTAACTTCTTTCTGGTTTGTCTCAAGGGACAGATCATAAAAAATTCCAGTGCTTCACTCAGGGACAGGGTAGGTTGCCAGAATCCCAGATGTGTAGTATGACACAATGTTCTCCCTAATGCATTACAGATTTGGCCAGGTAGCTAGTGATATCAGGCAGATAAAAAAGGCAATTGTAAAATGGTATAGATAGAAGACAGATTTATTCTCTCAGGTTGTACGAACATTCTAATGAGAACAAGAACAGATCATTATTTTGCATCGCAACGTAGCTCTACAACATTATTTAACCAGTGCAAAAAAAGTCAACTGCATGCTTTCCAAATCAATAGTAGCTTCTCTGTATCTACATATTTCTCACTGCATTCAGACCTTAGTGCCCTTTCAAACTTTCACTATCACAGCAACACTGCACCACTGTAAGAACTTTAACATCCTGAAGGGACCAAAACTGACCAACATTATGAACACTGACAACCACCTGCACACTGATCCAGTATCTTCCTGCATACAAGATGTGCCATTGTGCTCTGCGCAATATGAAAAAAGAAACATTCCCACACATGCCATAAGGGAGTCTTCCACTACTGAACCTTGTGAACTGCACTGCAGAGAGACTTTCAACTGGCTCTCCATCACCATCCGCTCAACGTGCCCAAGAGGCAGCCTCTCATATGACCTGAGACGGCTCCAAGCTTGTCACCTCTCCACCACAGCTATATCCACAGATCCTTTCCAACTTCTGATGCCCTCTTACCTTCTTGATGGCCTTGGACCGTGAGACACCAGGCAGCCCCACATCATTCTTTGTCTTCCTCCCCAGGATGTTAAACTTCTGCCTATTGACTTTCACCTCAAAGGGGTTACTCTTGACTATGGCCATAGCTGACTTCACAGGGCCCTTGGCTGCGGAAGGCGCTGAGACCTTTCGCTTCCGCTTAGGTGCCTTCCCCATTTTTGACCTGGCTGCCTCAGGATGCGTGTGAGGAAGGAGAGACTCGGGACTCTCTCAGCGTGCGGGCCCAGGGCCGGAGGCGCAAGCAGGGATAAGAAAATGGCGCCGGGGGGGGGGGGGAAAGCCCAAACCTCCCCAAATACCCCTCGGGCCGGACTACTTCCCTCCGACACGGTGCTGAGTCGTACGAGAGCTCCCCTAAAGCCCCGGGAGAGCCGGCGGAGGCGCGGAGAGAAGGGAGAGGATGGCGGACAGCGCTCCCCTTACACCGGCGTGCCCAAGCAACACCACACGCGCATCGGCAGCCTCACACCTCTCGCGAGATGATTTGACCAACCATCGCGCGATTTGGCTCTCTTCTCCCCCTCCCGCTTTCGAACGCCCTGGGAGGGAAAGCCGGGAAGGGTTTAATGCACTACATATCCCAGCAAGCAGAGCGCGGCCTGCGCCGGGGACACTGTAGTGTTGCGCGCGAGGCCTGCTGGGAGTTGTAGTTACGAGGGATTGGGACGGGAAGGTGGCCCCGCAGCGCAGAGGCGGAGCTGGTTGAGGCAGGCGGAGGAGGGCGGTAGAGCCATGGTCGGGGCGGGCGGTTGCTGCCTGCTCCTTGCCTCCGCCCTCGGGGAGGGGGAGGCCGGTGCCGGGGCAAGCAGCGGGTGATGGGGAAGAGGCGAGCGCAGCGCTGAGGTCCTGCGGGGCCGGATGAGCGGAGGCTTGGCGTCGCGGCGGTGGCGGGGCTGGAGGAGGGGGCGAAGGAGGCAGTAGGGGCGGCCTCCACTCCGGCTGCCCTGAGGAGAAGGAGCCCCCGACCATGGAAATCGAGAACATCGTGGCCAACACGGTGCTGCTGAAAGCCCGGGAGGGTGAGAGCCACAGGAGGGGCGGGGGGGGAGCGGCGATGGGGGAGGAGAAGCGAGAGGTCGAGGCGGGGCGGGCTGGGGACGCACCGAGGAAGAGGAAAAGGGTCTAAGGTGAGGGGGAAAGGGACCGGCGAGGAAAGGGGGAGAGGAAGTGATGGAGGAAGAGAGGGTGGGGAGAGAGGAGAGCCTGCCGGGCAAGGGGCGTCCGGGCGGGGCGCGGAGCCCCTCTGGGGCGGTGGCGGGGTCCCTCCCCGTGGCGCCGGGGCGGGCAGTGAGTCCCGGGCAGTGCCCTGAGGCACCTGCCCCGCTCCTCCTGCGGGGTGGATTTGGAGTTACTGCATTGTTTCTTGCGGAGGAAAAAAACCCCAACGAAACCTTTCCTCCTTTCCCCGTCGGGCTCCTGATTCACATGGTGTTTTTACCGGATGTTTTAAGAAGATCGTTAATCTGGAGTTCTTAGTTTATTTGCAAATATATATGCGTAAGGCTATAAAGGATGAAGTGACATAAATCTCTGGAAGAATCTTGCACTCCATCTTGCTGAAGTTCCTGCCTGTGGAAAACGTAGCTGCTGAATGCTACCTGTGTTTTGTAATTGAATGTTTTATATTAGCCTACTATTAAACTGTGCTGTATTCTACGAGGTAAATACTGAAGTTTGATTCCCCAGAACATCTCGACCTTAAGCTTCTCCGCTAACTAACAAGAATTTTGGATAGATAATGAAATTCAGAAAATCACTGTTTAAAAGCAATCCTGAAATAAGATTGTCCTGCTGCTTTTTCATGCATATAACTGTCTGTTAAATGGCCACTTGAAAGCCTCCCCAGATTACCACTGTACTCCTTGCAGAGTTATGTTTTTCAACTATGAAATGTGCATATTCTTTTTGGATTGGATCTTACTTTTCTTAATTGTGTTGAGAAGTCCTATTAGTTTAGCTGGAGCTGTTGAAAGTGAGTAAGAACAACAGAATCTGCCCCTGTATGTTTTGCAAGTTCCTCCAACTCTAAATGGGTTTGGCACTTACGCCATGTGTGTATCCAGTTAAATTTGCCTTAAGCAGCGAGAGAGGAAAATCAGCGTTTTACTTTGAAGTGGGGTTTAAAAACCAGAGCAGTGATCACAATTTTGGGCCATTTCCCAACCTTAGCTGAAAAGACCACCTCAAACTAGAGGACATGTTTTGGCTGGTTTTGCTGCCGGTAACATGTCTGTGGTAGTGTTGCCTGTATTTGGAGTTTGCATTAAAGTGATCTGAGAAACGAAGGGAAAGTGGAATCTGGCTCAGAACTTTACTGTGCCCAAACCCTCACCACAAAGAGTGGGGTGGTAATCTGGAAAGGCTTTTAAGTGGCTGCTTAATGCCAGGTTGTCCCTTTAGTTAAGGTTTCACTATGTTTAAAATAAATTATAGTGGTAGAACTGACCAAACAAGATATTTTAATGAACTAAATGAAAGTCTGACAGCAGCTGCTGTGAAGATAGTTGTACCTGATGTGAAACTTATAAAAGTAATGGTAATAGGCTGTTACTCTTTTGTTCCTGCAATTGGCCTGGGCTCTTTTGTGTAAGTGTGAACAAAGATTTGATTTATGGCTTTGAAACTCTAAAACTCCACTGATAACTAGTAGAAGGTCTTTTACCTTTTCACGTCTGAGTTTCTGTACATGGGGTACTTTTTACATGGCATTTCTCAAAACTCTCCTTGAAAGTGTTTTCTGTCTGTTGCATGCTCTGGCTGGTCTGGGAATGTCTGGTTTATTCCGTCTGTCAGGACCATTTCATAAAATCCCTGTCCCAGCTCTATTCTTATGTTCCCAGTAGACTCCAAGGGAATGGAATTTGGAAAGTTAGTATGTGAGGTAGATACTTTACTGAAATATATTCTTTGCTAAAAGAGTCTCACCAGTGGGATAGAAGAGCTGACTTTCAATTGAACTTTTCATTCCCACATTCCTGTTATCTCACTGTGTAGTGTATGGAGAGGTGGGATAGTATGGAAAAGTTCAGGATTACTGTTTCTCGTGGAAGAAAGCAAAATCCTAAGGCACTATAAAATACCAGCTTCACTTATTTTCACGTATAGGCTGAGTAGCATCAGTAATCCTTTTTCCAGTTCCTCAGTGTATTAAAGATTCGGTAAGAGAAGGTGTTGATCTGGAAAATATTTCAGTTGTGAAAGCAAAATAATGTGCTCTTATTTTACAGTTTTCAGTGGCATGTTGAAAGAAATTGATGTAGGCTTAATAATGGCTTGCATGGGTCAATCTCAGTGTAACTTGAGAGTCCTTCATGAAGAAGGTGAGAGTAGAAAAAGACTGTACTCTTGAAAGCATTTTACAAAGTCTTTTAACCCTAGAGAGATGACATCTTCATTTTGCAAATGTAGAAACTGAACTGAAGGTATTTTGTACTGATGCTCATCTGCCATACCTAGCCTCTGGGATGGCAGAGGCTTAATGAGAACACAGAAATGCCTGGTAAATAACACCAAATCTAAACAAATCATACCTGAGCACATAAACTAGAACTAACAGTCAAAATTCTGATCCCAGATTTGTACTCATAATTTCCCTCTCATTTTATGTACTTATACTCCTAGGTGTGAATATTGTTGGGGTGTGAACATCATTTGGGTTTTACATTTGTAGGTGTGCAGAGTTAGCACACCTTGAACAGCAAGGTTCACATCTACTGTTGAAATCTGATTTGATACATAGAAACTAAATTTGAAGTATGTAATTAGAAAGCCAGAAACTAGCTAGCTTACTTAGACAAAATGCATCTTTTATTGCTACTTTCTTCTACAGAATAAAAACGAAGTGGTAGTGCTATTTCTAACTACCTTCTTGCTTAATAGTCTTACTGTTAATTTGTTTCATTAGAGGTGTGAATCTTCTAATTAAATTTGCATGATGATAACACCAGCTTGTAAGAGTTCACTAGTCTGATTTTCAGGCCAGATCAAACCCCAGCTTCACCTCAGCTTCAAAACTTTAAGTTTAGTCTTATGTTATTCTCCAGGAGGATTTTCCAAACTGTTTCATGAAATGAATTAGCTTAATAGAAGTCTATCTCTTTCCAATAAAGTTTTGTAATACCTCTGTGAAGAAGGAAAGCTGTGAGGATTCCTTATCTTCTTTTAATGCGACTTCATAAATAATCAAATGCCAATTCTCCACACATGTAGGTGTTCATGATTGTTCATGATACAACTTTAGTATGTATCCACTGCTAGAAAATACTGTGATGACACAAAGCACCTCATGGTACTTTATGGGTGAAAGATTAAGGAGTCAGGAACTATATTGGGAGTTTTTTCTTTCCTTGTCCGCTTTTCCAGTTGACCTCCTTGTGCTGAACTAACCTATCCATGGAGGGATTTGCCTCTGGGTGAAAACTGTAGTGCAAAGTGTTCTGGGATTCCTTGTCCCAGTTTCCTTGGATAAGTGGCCTTCTGTGCTAATCCAGCTCTTTCCTCCTGTGCATATAGTACTTTTTGAGGGAAACCAGTGTGTGAGAAAGGAAAACTTCCTCTTAAGGTGAACTCAGTGGAACAAGCACAAGTGACTCAGTAGAAAAACAAGACATTATAAAGCAAACTCAAAGTTGATCTTATGAGCACTGAAGTGCAGCAATTGAGATGAAAAAACAGGTAAGTGCTAAGTGATAGTGTTGAGATAGATGGTGTGAAAGCTTGTGATTTCATGATCTCTTTACTCAGATTTTTACTTACAGGAACTTTTATGTGTAAAAGAACAGTGTATAGCAATGTGTCTCTAGTTTTGTATAAGAGCAGAGGAATTAACACATTTTCTCCTAGCAGAAATATCTTTGAAATGAGTATCTCTTGAAAGACATTGAAGAATTTATCATGTAAGTGGCAACAAATAATAAATACAAACTTGGTTATTTTGCAAGAAAAATGAAGTTCACAACAATCTATTCTTATATTCACTTTTCTCTTTATTTATATTTGTATCTTCTTTTTTTCATAGTTATTTTAATGATTCTCAAGAAATTCTTTCAGCATATGTAAGCCCCAAAGTAATTTCAGCATCCCACACATAGTCTGTGATGTTTTGAAGGAAAGGAATTAATCACTGTATGTTTTAAACTGGTTAGGAGCTTTCCTTTATTTTCATTGCCTAAAGTAAGAGTCTCCAAATATATGTCCACAGGGTAGATCTAGTTCCTTTGAAGTCAATGGCAGTTTACTCCAGTTGAGGATCCATGCCAGGAGTATGTTTTAAACATACCTGGTCTATTTGCATTCACTTTGAAGTTCATTTGTACTGCTCTGGCAGGAGCACTTTGAATGAGAATTGGGTCTGATGTTTGGCTTATAATATCCTCTATGTCATGATCGATTTAGGCTAAATTAAGATCATGCCTTGAGCAATCTTTCCCCCAAGCTCTTGACTGCATTGGTTCTAGCCTGTGTTTGCAGACACTTTCTTGTTGAATCCATGAACCAATCTAGGGGTTGTGGGTTGTTGTGGTAGGGTTTTTTCCTGTGTCATTGGTTGCTTTGGGGTTGGGGTTTTCTTCCTAAAATTGGTTTTCAGATGGATCAGCAAGCTTCTGCAGATTTGATAATTGTTAGGTGCAGCCCAAGGATGGAGTTAGCAGGAGCCTTTCAGTAGCAGAAAATGATGACAGTTTGGCTTAAAGAAATGCTGGGAGATACTTGTTTCAGAACTGAAGTTATATGAGTGTGACACTCTTCACAAAAAAATAAGCAGTCCACGCAAATTGTGTGTTTTATCTTTCTGGTTTAAAACCAACTGGCATAATTCTTCAAGCAAAATACGTCCTACTTTTGCTTGCAGTATAAGGTAATAATTCAGTTAACCATACATAAGCAGTTATCTTGTAATGTATTTGTAATTAGAAAGAAAATTCGAAGAAGATTGCACAACTCACTGCAGTTTGGGTATCAAACAGAACTGAAATCTTGAATTATTTAAGGATGTGGACAAGTGGGAAACCAAGACACGCACATACCCAGAAAGTCCATTCACCAGTAGCAAGTAGGGATTTTAGCAGGAACGTGCTGTGAATTTTCACAGTTGCTGTTATTTTTGTCTGTTCTTCCCTTATTTGCCTCCTATGTTCTTTTGCGCTCCCTTATTGCATTGTGCTTTAAATTGCTGTAAACTCATTGTGGCAGGAAACATGTCTTCCTGTATTTGTACAGAATTATGTACAATGTCTGCCTTTTTGTCCTTTATTTAATGAACTGTAAGAAGAATGCATGTGGGCATGTTGGAATCTAAATAATTACATTTACTAAATAAACACAACATGAGAGGTCTACTTATTGATACACACTGGTGCTTTGGTTATTTCAAACGTGGCTATTGGAAGTAGAGGTTTCACAATCTACTCCAAGGAATTTTACTTTTCTATCTTTGCAGTCTTGATGTACCATCATGATAAAAAAATCCTTGTTAAGGAGTTGTCTGTAAAATTGGAGTTTTCTTACTGTAGAGTTTTTGGTTTTGTTTTCTCTAGTAAGCCCTGTTCATTAAGTTGTTACAGACGTAGCAAAAGGAATGTATACACAGATGTTGCATTGTTTGACTTCAAGATTAGCTTAACAAATTGTGGCTCAGATTAGTTACATTTACTTGAGTTGATGCAAGGCTTTTAGACCTGATTTCTGAAGAAGTGCACAAGCTGTTCAGCATGTATGCACTAGCATTCCGAAATGTGCACGATTACTGGAAGTGGATATAGAACTGATGGGGAGAACCAGTTGTTCAAGTGGTTATAGCTGTGGCAACAATAAAGGATTGTGCATATAAACAAGCTGCACACATGTTCACAAATACCTGGGGTTTTAATGCTTACAGGGTTAACTATTCTAACAGTGGGCAAGAGGATTCAAGTGTTACATTGCTTAAGGCCAACTCTAGGCACCTGAATCCAGGAATGTGAGGAATATTATCTTTAAAATGCCATAACAATCTGTAAACTATAGTTATCTATTATGTATTTATTTATTGAGCCACTTGGGTTTTTTTGCTTCTGTTTGTGTTCAGAAGTGCCTTGGCTTTTATAATGCTGAAAAGTTTGATGCCTGCCTTGTGCTGAAACTTGAATTTTCAGCTTTCTGGCAAACTTGCTCAGAGCCAGCCAGATTATTTGTATCATACTTGTGGGGGAAAAAAATCTTTCTCCATATAAAGTAGATGCCACTCTCTTAAGTCTAGTTATTAAGCTGTGACCTGGCTTGTTTTTCAAAGAACTGAGATGTCAAAAAATGCATCTGACCTGCACAATGGAAAACATTACAGAGACCCCTCAAAGAAGTACAGTAAGGGAGAACCATAAAAATCTGTTACTTTGTGGGCAGTGTTTACAATTGTCTTTGTAGTATAAGGCCATAGTTAAACAGGAATGTGTTGATTTTTAAGTGAAAGGTTTTAATCTCTATTGTGAGTGATTTGAAGAAAATGTGTCTAACTAGAGGAACATAGGAATTCAAGTAAATTTCAAATTTGTTAGGAAACTTGCCTGCAACTTTTTCTGCTGTGGGAAAGATGTATTGTATGTACCCAGATTATTCTCATGCATCTCAGTGTAGATGATGTGGAGCTGCTGCATCAATTCTTTTGCATTTTTCATTGAACCAGTTGACTGATTTATACAGTTACAGACACATTGCAGGCAATTGTCTTGTTGCAGTTTTATGTGTTCAGAGCTTATCTGGGTGTGGTCTTGTGTGACTTTCTCAGTTGGTATCTGACAATCTGGGTTGTGGAATCAGTTTTGCAAGAATGATGTTGTAGCAATCATGCAGCCTTAGTGCTTTATAGCTGCGTGCTTCTCAAGCACAGGGGTGTGTTCCTTGCCCTTTACAGGCAAGAAAGCTGGAGCGTGGAAGTCCCTGAGCAAATCAATGGCATGATCTCAGTGTCAGTGTAGTAGCCACCGAATCTCAGCACATACAGACTGTGTACATTTCTTAGCCAGATAGTACAATGCTTCTCACTATTGTCATTCTGTAGACAGTCCAAGTTTTCTATCTCAAGGAAGACTGACCGCTAATGTTCAGTATAAACTGTGCTCAGTGAAATGAGAGTCATGCTACAAATCCTGCCTGTAAAGATCACTGTGGCTGTGGGAAATCCATCTGATGACTCGAAAAATATTTATCTAAATCTGTTTCTGAACCAGATTGCTTTGTTTTGACACAGCAGTTTCTTTTTGTGCAACTAGTTGTGTTTTTACTCATGAACAAACCAATCACTTTGCCTTACATAAGTTTTTCAAATGTTTCTCTGATGTTTAAAAAGAAAAAAAAGTTGAAAAATTAAAACATCTAAATATCTTGTCCATTCCATATTCTAATGCACTGACTAACTCAAATGAGTATGTATCTTTTTAAGAAGCAAAAACATGTAAAGAGTTAAATGCTGAAATTCTAACTCTGAGAACTAATTTGGGGAGGAGAAAAAGGTAAGGTTCTCGTGTACCTGAAAATATAATTGCAGTGTTTCCCCACTGTAATGGTGTATTGCTGCATCCACCCTTCCCTTTGTAAAAAGATGAGTCGCTTCAAGTTGGACATTGTTCTAGCCAGCAATTACATCTGAAAGAGGCAAAAGTGGTAATTCATCTGAACCATGTAGGTCAACCATAAAGCAGATTAATCTAATGGTTTTGTTGCTGCTCTGTTGCAAAGTAAGCTGTTGGTCTTTCTGGAAGTATTTTATCTGATGTGTTTTAGAATGGGATCCAGAATAGAAGCTCTGAAATCAATATTAAGACACTTACAAACCACAACTATTATAATTCGATTCGATACTTCTTTTAAACTGCCTCAGAAATGGGAAGGGTTTTTGCAATTAGGGAACAGTATGGCAAGCAAATCGGTCTCCTCCCACAACTTTTACCAGAAATGGATGATTTATCTGTAAGTGATGTAGGTCGTGCATTCTCTTTATGTTACTAGGACATGCAGACTTACTCTGCATTTGCTGGAAATACAAGAACAGCCAGTTCAGAGAAAAGAGAAAGCATGCTGATTCTTGTGTATATTAATAAATTATGTGTAATCTTGATTGACTTCTATAGGATGATGAATTCAATTATGTTCTAGCATGTGGTCTCTTTGTAACGATCACATCCTAAGTAACTGGCCAAATATATGGGGCAAAATGCAGCAGACTTTCTTGTGTTGGACTTGGTGTATAATGCACCAGTGAGCCTCTTTTTTTGGATTGTAGTTTTTGTTAGGTTTGTTTATTGTTTGGTTTTGTTTTGTTCCCTTTGTGCTTTAGAAGATGATATACCTGCTGTATATCACAGTGCAGTTTTGCTTTTGCTGAACAATAATGTGGTGGGAGTTTGGGTCAGTTTATCATTCTTGGTCAGTACTGCTTGTGCCGTGTCATGCACAAATGAGTCTTTCTGAGCAGTTTCTAACAGGAAAAAAAAAACCCAAAACTTCTGTGGACCTTCTAGCTTGTTGTCTTTCAATTGCGTGGTTAAAAATTATGGTGATGCTTCTGTCCATGGTTTTACATGATCACATAATCTCTATCCAGTCCTTTTCTATTCCATGAATGTGTACAGGTTTGCTGTGTTAGTATTCCTTGATTTTTACTTCTGTTCAGTTCTGCTAGAAATGCTCTTTGCTGTGTGTGGTTTTCTGCAAGTATACATTCAACTTCTTTGTAACATAAAAATATTTTGTTACAATAGTTGGAGTTTGTTTTAATGATGCTGGGTAGTTCCAGCTTCATGATTAGCGCTGGTACTGCATGAAGCAGAATTTCAAATACTTGTATTCTAAACCATTTTGGAAGGTGAATGACTTAGGCTTCATTAGGAAATACAATGCAGAAGAGGGTTTTTTTAGAAAGTAGGTATCAGTTCAAAAAAATCTCTGCAAGCCAACTTTCTAAGGGTTTATATTCCTTATTTGTTTACTTTTCTAGTGATATTAGAGTTGAGAATGTTTTGTTGCAGCAATACAGTGAGACCTCAATGGTCCTGTAGTGGTGATCATGTAAATTTGGTCTGAGCTAGGGTACACTAAGCTGGAACTGCTCTGCCTGCAATGGTGGAGCTCTTCAAAAAGCTGTATGTTTGAGTGAAGAGGGGTTTATAAAACATATTTTATTATTCTGGAGGTGTTTAGTTCCTTTTTCCCTAACGATTTAATACTGAAAGAGTTGAGTACTGTTTGCTGCTCAGTTTCTATTCAGGTTACATGGGGTAACTCCCTTCCTTTCTCTCCCATTGTGGTTAATGTACATACTGCTTTGGTGCACTTAGAAAGTTTCTGTGAAGTTTTGCTACTGTTCTTTCATGTGGAAACACATCTGGGTGTATCATTTAGTAAAATCTTCTTCTACAATATTTTGCAGTGCAGAAATTACTCTTCTGCTGAAATGTCTTGCAATTACACATTTTCATGTGCTATTGTATCTATCACTCTGCCTTTTTGATAAGTACTCCTATCTTCTGCAAATGGAATTGGCTGCTTCTGGTCAAAGTAATGTGCTAAAATTCCAATTGAACAGAAAATGGAGCACACATACAGTTTTTAAGAAACAATGGGGGAAATACTGTAGTACCTTTTTAAAAATTGATTTAATACTAGTGCTGTGAAACGTGAAGCATTGAAGATACTGGAGTTTCTACAACAGCTCAGTTATCCCTGATGTCCTGTATCCACCTATGGTCTACAATAGATGTTGTCTATTTGAGCAGTGCCCACTCATTAATTAGTGGGGTCTACCCTGATTACTACTACTGCCCTTAAGAAAAAAGAAAGACAATATTTATGTACGACCTGATTATCCAAAATGGTGTTTGTTTTATGTATTTTGTTACTCAACTTTAATGTCTTCCATTCTTCACCATGCGTGAGAGAGAATTCTCAATTTTATGTTGTTTCTGTCTTTGATGTTTCCATTTGTAATTTTCAGAACACCTACATCTTTGCCTTGTCTCAGAACACAGAAAAGGTGTTCTGTATGCTTAGCCAAAATGTGAAATATTTGTCTTGCAAAAGACTTTATGCATTTTTTTAGTGTTTCATATAGATACTGTCTCAAGTTTGTTACTAGTGTGGGTATCCTTATAGCTGGATTTCTTTCTAGGCATGAAAAGCAGATCTGTGCAGAAGTGACCTGATTTGATGCTGTTAATTAATGTTATATTTAATTTTATTCTAACATAGCACTGTGTTTTACATTACTCTGTGTATTTTTTCCTAGGCAAACGGAGTGGGCGCAGTAAAAAATGGAAAGAAATGCTGAAGTTGCCACCTGTTAGTCACTGTGAGGGTATTAGATGCTCAATCGGTAGGTATCCTGCAGAATGATCTGTCTGATTTCCTTGATAAGGAAGGGTAAGAGTTGGGTGATGTTAACTGAAAGCATTCTGTCTTGCATCTGAATGTTCATTAGCATTTGCCACTTTTAATGTGATGGAGAATTTATGAGGAGATAAAAGCTGTTTCACAGCTCCTCATTTAAGGAAACTGCTCCTAAAGGATAAATTTACAAAGCTATGAATTACAGAAAGGAATTGTGTTGTAATTTGAATGGCATGGTCACATATTTCCCTTTTCTTCTTAGTGTCTTGTAATAGTTATTTAACATTTTATATTACTATCTTGTATTCCTTCTTTCCAAACAATCTTGTTTGCTTTGGAATTGCTATTTCACAATATTGTTGTTTTCCACCCTGCAGCCTGGATTGAATTAAACTTAACCATGTCCATTCAATGTGTTTTTAATAAATGTGATAGTCTGTAATACACAAATATGGCTGGAAGTGTTTCACTATTCTTTGGGATCATTGCATGTTTTAGATATCTTTGCTAAATATGTTAATGTAAACTTCAGGTTTCAGTGATGTTTTTCTGACCTTGTCGCAAAGGGGAGTAAAGGACCATGCTATGACAAAGATAAAAAGAAATAAAGGTATTTACTTATTATTTCTTCCTCAGAAAGAGACTATAACCAGCTTTGTGACAAACAGCCAATAGGAAGACTTCTCTTCAGACAGTTCTGTGATTCCAGACCAGATCTGAAAAGATGCATTGAATTTCTGGATGCAGTGGTAAGCAGTGAGCAATTGGAGGTGGATACTGTAGGCAATAGCTTATACATTTTCTTTTTGTAGAAAAAGTTTGGGTTTTGTGCTTTTTTTGGCCGGATAGAGTTAATTTTTCTACACTGAAGGTCATGTTGTGCTACGTTTTGGGTTTTTGACCAAAATGATGTTGATAACAGGGATGGTTTAGTTGTTGCTGAACAGTGATTACACAGCATCAAGGCCTTTTGAACTCATTACACCGCCCCACCAGCAAGTATACTGGGGGTGCACAAGGAATTGGGAGGGCACACAGCCAGGACAGCTGACCCCAGTGACCCAAGGGATATCCCATACCGTATGGTGTCATGCTCAGTATGTAAAGGTGGGGGAAGGAAAGAGAAAAGGGGGAGATTAGGGTTAAATTGTTGTCTTGCCAAGTAGTTATTATGCATGATGATGAAGCCCTGTTCCCCTGGAAATGGCTGAATATCTTCTAGCCAATGAGAAGAAGCTGCTTGGTATGGTCAGAGCTACAAAATTGGCTATGATGGAAATGAGAGAGAGAATTTGAGAGACATGCTGCTTGACTTCTTGAGTCTAAAAGGATGCGCATACAAGGAATATTACATGATACTGAGGCTTGAAAATGCTGTAAACATAGACTTGAAAATGTTGCAACTTGCATGGAAGCCCTAGGCTAGACAGAATGTGCTAATTAAAAGAAATACAATGGAGATGGAAATTTAGAGAACCATCTATGGAAGGAGAGAAACCAGATTTTAGAGACCAAGGGGAAAGGAAGTGTTTTGTCTTGATACATTTGCATCTTGACTTCTAGTGCTAGAAAATGAGGAGAGGAAGGAACCATGCCCACAGCCATGTTTTGTAAAAAATCCTCGGACAAAACCCTCATGGGTTTTCCCCCATCCCTCATGGGGAGGGGGAAAGTAATGAGAAAGGAAGACAAGCACATGGCAGTCCTTAAGAGGAGAGAATAATAGCTCAGAGCTTTTTATTCTTTGTCCTTCATAGTTAATCCAAGCACAGTAAAATATAGTCTTAAACTGATCTTGCTGCCAAAATAATAGTTTTTCTCATCCCCACATTTTTGTTCTTATATTTGGGGAGCAGATGACCGAGGAAGGTAGAAGTAGGGTAGTGCTGCTGCTTGCATGTGTCCCAAAATACAGTATCAGAATGCAAAATGGCTCTGAAAAGTGCAGGGTGTATAGAAGTACATGGGATTCTTGCTGTGCCCCCCACTTCATACCTTCCTTCCCCTTACGGGACTATAAATTGTGGCACTTGATCAGTTAAAAGGAACTTTCGTGTCAGATAAGTAGAACTGCCTTATAATTGTCAATGAATCTTTGTGCAATAAGGCTTACTTCCCAGGTGCTTTTACCTATACTTTTATGACTCTTAGGAGCTGTTCTAGCACCAAATACTAGAGGCTGATTTGACAATTGCAGACATAGAATAGATTGAATGGAAATCAGAACAGTGGAGCTAAATATCCTGAAGTGAATGTAAACCAGAGCCTTTAATGAGCACTGCACAATGGAGAAACCACTGACAACTGTGGATGTACCTTTTATGGATACAACTTCTGTACACGTTTCTAATCCTTAAAAGCTTAGACAGGGAGTAGCAGAATCTTTGGCAGCATGAAGGAGAAAAGAATCCTAGGCATGACTGTAAGGCAGGTATGTCTTTGCTTTACAGATGTCATTTTTTCAGGTGAAATCGTCTCTAAGTAACTGTTTGACGCTAACTGAAGATTTTGAATTGTTTTGAAATATGCAACCTATGATATGTGGATTGCAACGCTTCTGTGAATTAGAGACTGGCAGAGTTCAGCTAATCTGATGCAAGAGATGATTTCACAATTTACTACTTTTTTTTTTTTTTATTTTTATTTCCATTTGAAAAGTCATGGTGAAGAAGGATGCTTGGGAATCAAGTCTCTTGAAGAAGAGAAAGAGCTGTTAAGAGCTAAAATCATATCTAATCCTTGACTCTCATGATCGGAAAGGTAGCAGGCTGTCTTGATCAAGGAAATGAGATAAAATACCTACTATCTCTTACAGATGGCTCCTGATTCCTTTTTCTGGACTGGACTTCAGCAATCTTGTTCAAGCTCTTTTTGTTTGTGAGGCAGTGATGCCAAGGGAAACGCAAAGTTTGTTGTGTTAGCCCAGCTAGTAAAGCTAATATGGGTTTCTGTTTGATAGTGCTCTTTTTCTAATGTTTCCCCTGATTCTGTGTTACCCATAAATGCTGTAACTACTGGTGTCTGTTTCTTTATTTCATGACATTACTATTAGTAAGTAGTCCTTGGAGTTTTTTTATACTAGTAAATGTTTGATGGTTTGTTGCTTTAGGGTCTTTTTCCGTATGTAGTTCTGGAGCTCTATTAAGCTCTGCAAAACACATGGTATTCCACAAGGTGTTTTTTTTAATACATCACGGTACCATATATTACTAAGTCAAAAAATTCACAAGTTTTGTATCTCCTAAGTTTTCTCAAAGAATGAAGTAGGATTTGCTTTAGATCTCACTTATTTGCTGTTAACATGACCTTGTCGGAAGATAGTAGTTTTATCCCAGTTTTACGGAGGACTGTAGGGAAAAAAAAAATGCAGTGAAGAAAAAGCTGATTATTGTACTTTTATTTAATTATTTCCCATCTGGATCATTCTGCCCTACAATACTACATAAATACTACTTCATTGTACTTGATCTAATTTAAGCTCTAGGATGCAGTTTCTGTAACTGCATTTAGACTAATTTTTAGTTTCTGTATGTTTTCCAAAAGTTAAATTCCATGTGCTTTTTTTGTTGACTGTTCTTCACACATATTTCACTATGTAGACTAAAAAATCTTTAAATAGATTTTGAATATTTTGAACGACAGCCTCCAGTTTCTTTTATATTAGGAGCATTGTGGTATGGTAAAGTTTATCTACCAAAGGCACTAGTGTGAAATAGCTCTAAACAGAACTTGATTTTCTGTTCCATTCCCCTAGGCAGAATATGAGGTAACTTCAGATGAAAAACGTATAGACTGTGGCCTGAAAGTTTTAGAGACGTACTTCACTAATGGGGTAAATATGTCTTAAGTGTTTTGTAAATGTCAGATAAATAAAGATCTAAGTGGTTGCATTGTAGTAAACTAACTTCATTAGTCCCATTTTTGCCTTTCTGAAAGGTATACTGCCTTCTGATGTTGTGAAACTTGGCAACTTGAGCAGGAGCCTTGACTCATATCTGCTTATAAGACTACTACCATGACAATTTATTCTCCTATTTAAACACTGGTCTCAAAGATCTATTTTGAACAAACTCACTTAGCATCTAAAGAAAACTTATTAACAAATTAATTCAGAGTTTTGTAGTTTGAAGACATTGAAATTCTCAGGCTTCTTTCAGACTCCTGTGTGGCCTTGCTTAGTTTGCTGTAAATGGTCAGAATTGCTTCAGGTTTTCACAAAGTGAAATGCTGTTTTGTTTTGTTTTGTTCTGGAGCATTCTACATCTCTGTATTTTGCATGGAGATCATTGATAGCTGATCTTTTGCATTTATTAGATTCCACTGATTGATTTTTAAGAGTCTCTTCTTTGATAATCCAATAGAAGCTGTAGATACATCATTAGACATTTGCCTTCTATAAATAGATGCTCTTTCTGCTTCTCTTTGGACATCCTGAGAAGATTTTATTCCAAATGAAGGTCCTGTAGACGCTTTAAAAGCAGATAGACTTCAAGTTTGCCACATCTCTTCTAATAATTCCTTTGGGACTGCCATAAGTCACATGCATTTCTTGCAAAAAAGAAAACCAAACCCCAAAACATTTCATGCGCTGGTTTGAAATAGTTTCCTAAGTTGTGTGTGTATTTCTTTCCCTTTCCTTCCATCCTTGCCAAGCCAAATAGATAACTTGCTTTTATTGCCGTAGATTTATGGAAAGGAGAAGAAATTTAACTTATTGCCAAGTTTGTTTCCCCTGATACTGAACTAGTAAATAATTATAATAGCTTTCAATGAATTTTTCTATAATAAGTAGCAAAAGTAAATTTTGCTTGAATATGGCTTGTTGGTTTTCTTTTTAGCTAAACCATTCCTTTCCTTTTCCTGTATTAGAAGATTTCATTTCAGTTTGAATACAGAACTTTGACTCGTTCTATTGATTGCTTTCATTGTTACCTGTTTTATAATTACTTTAAGTCTGCAGCACACTTGCCAGAAATACCTCAGGAAACAGTAAATGAATGTAAAGCAAGACTGGAAAAGAACCCTTCTAAGGACCTTTTTATGGACTGCACTAGGTAAGTTAAAAATGCACAGTGGTGAGTTTAAGTACCAGAAGAGAAATTTGTGTGTTTGAGAGAAATGAAAGGTGAAATTATTATGTCCAGGAGTATTTTGTGTCTGAAATGAGTATAAATAAGGAATTTGAAACAGATTTATTATAGGAGTAGGTTTCTTTCTGATGTGATTCAGATGTTTGACTTTTGCAGAGCTTTTTCTTTAATGTTCTTTTTTGCATAGAATCACACTCTAATCTGCTACCAAGTATTCTTTAAATTAGAATAATATTTCTCTTTATTATATTCTTACTTTTTGCGTGACTTCTCTTCCGTGATGAAGGTACTCAGAAAAGTCTGAAGTTACAAACTGGAGCTTGAAAGGTTTCTGAACAATGTTATACAATTTATGGTTCTTGAAAACAGGCTGAACTGAGGCCAACAGTTGTATTTCATTAAAATGGCTGATTAGAGGATTGATTGTGAGAGTTAACACAAATACAACTTGCTTTTGTTCTGAAGTAATGAAGTGATATTACACACAGCAGCAATAGGGAAGGCTTTTCTTGAAGGGACAGTACATGTTTACCAGTGTTGCAGGTCTTTCTAAATCCATTATGTTTCTAATATTACTGGTTCTTCAAGGCATGCTTGATCTTGTCTGAAGCATTACAACACATTTTGTAAATTGCTTGGGTCATCTCCCTGGCAACAAAAAATAAGCATACTTTGTAACAACATGAGATTATAAGATTGAAAGGGATGTGTGAGAACACCTAGTAAAACATGTCTCAAATGGAAGATGTGTCCTCTGCCCAATAAATATCCAAATACAGTTTGAATGACTTGTTCCCCAACCCCTTTGATGTGTTTAGTTTAAGGGGAATAAGGCACCTCGTGTTCAGGTTTGGATATAGCGTAAACAGAATAAAATTTTACTTACCAGACTCCAAACAATGTATGAAAACTTGTAGATACTTTCCTGTATATATCTTTCAGAGATCATACTTGTGGAGTCATACATGTATTGCATAGCTACTGGGAAGGCTGATGTTTTACGTGGGCTTGAAGACAATGAGAAAGCAGAGGTCAAACTTTCTAGTTACTATAAGTAACAGTAGTTGGGTATTTACCAGTGTTTTGACAGAAGTTTTCTGTGACAGGCACTCTGTGAGACATCTAGGCTAACACCATTGTAGAGCACAGTGACAATGTTTTTCTGCCTACAGCCTTGTTGATATGTTTAATAGATAGTCATAGATGTTAATGTTTTAGTAGCTTGATAGCATCTCCTGCTTATTAGTTTTTTTCAGTATGACTGACTTTATTTTTCTGTTGCCAGAATTGTCCATGAATACCTAAGCAAAAGACCTTTTGAAGCTTACCAAGAAAGTATGTATTTTTCCCGTTTTTTACAGTGGAAATGGCTGGAAAAGTAAGTTTATTTATAATGTTCATGTTGTCATGTTTCTTTGCTCTGTGGCCAGTTCTGCTTGTTCTGCTAGAAATGCCATAGAGCCCTAATGTATGACAGTGCCGGCCTAAGAATTATGATCTGAAAGATGTAAAGCATGATGTCGATGGCACAGAGTGCCATTATTCCAGCAGCACTGTCTGTCCAGTAGTCTTCAAGTGGTAAATTTGTATTGGGTAAATGCAAATTTATTATCATGGATATATGTTTGGCTGTCAAGTTTGCAGTGAGATACCAGTCTTTCTAGGGAATGGCATCATCCTTTAGTTTCAAACATGGTGTATAGTTTCAAACTTGGTGTAATTAGTGGCTAAGAAGCAGATTAATCTAGTTTTATGACCCAGTGTTTTAAAACTGTAACTAGTCGGTTTTTCAGGGTGGTGCAGATATAGATCTAGTAATTACAAGACAGCCGGATATATATGTATGTATGAAAATCTAGCTTGGGCTTTTAAATCATCAGTAAAGGAGTTTCTAAACTTTTTCAGAAGTCTGAAATTGGTACAAATCCTTTCTAATTCAGCACTGCTGTGTATTGCCATCACATATTGAGTATTAATTTTATGGTAAATTCCAGTTATCCAATGTTTTTATTTGACTCAGTTCATAGTAAAAGCCAGGAAGGGAACTTGGGACTCAACCCAAATTCTCTACCAAGTGAACCTCTATTTGTTGTCCTGAGAACAAAGCTTCAATAACAATGAATGTTCTTTTAAAACAAAACCAACAACAAAACCCACCACCATGAAATAGCCCTGCTCTGATACTTGTTTAGGAGTGGTTTAGCATAGAATAGCAGACTCCTTTACTGCCTCCAGTTATCTTTTCCTCTTCCACTCCATCAGTGGCTCTTGAAGTGCTGTTGCATACCACGAGTCTTTCTGTTTTGAAGAAGCGAAACAGCTAAGTAAAATCAGAAGTGGTTCATCCTTTAAATGCTGCATTGTAAGCATGATCTTACTGAAATGTAGCCTCTGTGTCAGCACACTGCGACTAAGAGACAAGTGGAGGTGAAAAATTGACTGCTGAGAAGAGTAGATAAGGCTCTAACCCTAAACAACAAAGGGCCTAATTGATCAGCTTTTCTTCCTGCTATTGTGAATGTGTGATGACCACATGAGGGAGCCAATGTTTCTTATCAGAACACCCCTTTAATTTCAAATTCAGCTTATTACAATACTTATAATACTGTCTTCATGAGGTTAAGGCAACTGTTGTTCAGTAAGATGTCACAGAACAGGAAAGGGAAAATGAAAACCGGCCTGGGGATAGGGAGGAGGTCATTAACTCTTGTAATTCCTGTTGCAGTAATTGTTTCTTTCTGTTAATCAGGCAACCAGTAACCAAACACACGTTCAGGCATTACCGAGTATTAGGCAAAGGTGGATTTGGAGAGGTGAGTACAGAAATACCTTTCTGCAAGGCATTACTTAAGGAAAAAAAAAGGAGTTTAATACAGGAGAGAAGTGGTTTTTTAATTCTTGATTCTAACAATCTACATTTGACATATCATGGGGGGCAAACTGTCATCAATCCAAATTGTTTTCTTTTAATGTGTTAGTATTTTAAGTCATGCACAAGATTGGAGAAAACTTCCATTGACTGTCAGCAGTTGCTCTGTTCAGAAATTTCATTTGACAATGAGAATGTAGTTTTTACTTAATAGGAAAATCTATAGGTTTTATTAATGCTGTTTTATAATTCATTGGGGTTTTTTTTCCCTCCAAATGTTTTAACTGGAGCCCTATATTGAAGGGGAAGGAGGGCTACTAAATTAACATTATCTTTCTCCCACTTAATTATGGAGTGGGTATTTGTCCTCTGTTCTGTTAGCCCAGACACATACTGTTACCACAGTCAGTTGTTTCACCAATACAAGATCCACATTTTTACTAAACTATTCAACCCCAACAAAAATGGGTTTGCTGCTGTATAGTCACTTGTTCTACTCCTGTTACAGCTTTTGTGATCCTTCAAAGCTGTTTCCTGGGTGAAAGCCCTGTACTGACACTTCCAGAGCATTCAAGAGGTTGAAAACAGCAAATAAAATTTTATCTTCTTTAAAAACACCCCAAACAAAACACAACAAATCTAAACACATACCCACCCCAATCTGCCCCCAGCATCTCTAACACACCTTCCTTCTTTTTTAGGTGTGTGCCTGTCAAGTACGGGCAACAGGAAAAATGTATGCTTGTAAAAAGCTAGAAAAAAAGAGAATAAAGAAGAGGAAAGGAGAATCAATGGCTCTAAATGAAAAAAGAATTCTAGAAAAAGTGAATAGTAGGTTTGTAGTAAGTATCTGCTTCTGATCTTATTCTCAGAAGTTTGTCTTGCTTTGTTTGCTTAATTTCAGTTTCTTCCAGGAGCTTGTGGGCACATGGCATTTTCTGATTGATTTAGAGAGTGCATACTGCTGAGAGAAATGATTGATGTAATGAGAAATACATTTTTTGTAAGATGGAATAGTTCTGTGCAGAGGACTTTATCCAGTACTAAATTGGTTTTATTCTGCCTCCTTTATTTCTCACTTACAACCAAAACATCAGGTTTTGGTGTTTCAGCATGCTGATGACACTGAATCTTTGTCATCTGTTTAAAGATGATTATATTATTCTGTAGTACTCACATTTGAATAATCACTTAAATTCTTTCTGCTGCAGCCTATGACTTAGTATTCTTATGTTTAGTAAAGAAGATGTTCTGTATACTTTTTTCCATCCTATTTTTTCTTTCTGTTTCCCTTCTCTGTCTCTTCCAATTCATTGCTCTCTGTTTTGTTCTTTTACTCCTTTCTTCCCTCATATACACCTATTTTCTTATAATTAATGCTAATTTCTTTTTTGGAGGTCATTTCTAGATGCCACTTACAAAGGAGTGACTTCGTTAGAATCTGCCATTTAATTGCCATTAGAAGTTGCATATCCTTTATGTCTGTGGCTTCTAATATTAGAGTTTTTATATCCTTAAGTGTTTTCATAGCATTTGTTACCGTACTGCTTAGTCATTTCAAGGTAAACATGAATTTGACTGCTGTATCAGTTAGGTTAGTCATATTGCTTTGCTGTGTACTAAGGCTTAAAGAGAAATCTTGGGTGTGAAACAATTGACATAACTTTTTAATAGAAATTCCAGAGAATAGAAATCTTAAGTCTTTAACCTGATGCTATCACATAAATTATGGTCTGTTAGAAGCTCTAATTACTAAGCAGTGAAATAACTTGGAATGATCAAAGATATACCAAGTAAACTTTTCCTTCAGGTAATTCTTATCTTTTCATTGAATTTATGTCCTCTAAATATTAATTTTAAATGAATGTTGCTTTGATTTTAAATCCATTTACTAATAAATTTTGCATTGCTGTTCAGAGAGGAGTTTAAAATACCTGTGTTAGAGGACAATGGAAGTTTTTTAAAAAAATATATGTATGTATAAAAAATGTATGCGTGCATGTATTTTCTGCTGAGCTTTATGTATTACAATAAACCCTGTAGAATACAGCCAGCTAAAAGAAAAACTAGAATTTGCTGGCCAGGTACATTACTATTTTAAATTATTATAAATAATGTTTTTTGTATAGATATATGCTGATGTTGTTTTCACACAAGGCTCATGGGCTTGACTTCATTGAAATTGAATCCAGAAATTACTAGTTAGTTGTAGGGAGATGTGAGATAAGAGTGAAACTTCTATTTATGACTCATATTTTTCAACATATATAAATACAATAAGTCAATAATTGATCCAAGTTGAATTTGAAATCACTTTATGGGATTGAGCAGAAGTTATTTTCCTCTTGCTAGCCAATGTTTTTCTTTAATGCAGCAGAAGAGGTCTAGATGTAGGATCTGCAGTAATACTGGGTTGGAATTGGGTAGATAATTTGTCATTAATAGCTGGAGATGTCAGTTTAAAACCTCCAAATAGGAACCTCTGCCATGAGAAGCTGTTTTGTATATTAATTTCAATTTATTATTTAGTATTTGATTTATGCTTCTGAAGTAAGAGTACACTTTAGTTCATCTTTGAGGGTGAAGATATATTTTGAAGATTGTGCTAGATGATCAGCGTAGTGTAGCTTTTTCTATTGAAACTGAGTTTTTAACTTAAATAACATCTGTTCAGTTTTGCAGTATATTACATTATTTTAAATTTATTTAGACTATAAAGAGCTTTATAGATGTCTCAGCTGTTGGCAAGTTCAGAGCCAGGGAAATATGCAGTTATTTGCGGGGAGGGGAGGAGCAAAAACTATACATTTGATCTTAAGTAACTTTTTTAGTTTCTCTAGTGTGGGGCAACTTCGAATCTTATAGAAGTTTAGGAAAATGGTTTGATAATGCTGAATTCCTGAGGTATTAATAAAATAAGGTCTATGTGCACATTATCTTCACAAAGAAGTAATATAGATAGTGTGCAGCTGAGGGGCATCCTCAATAAAATGTATTGTTTGGATGGAGCTCTATGATATCTAGACAGGTCACTGAATTCTTGTATGGTGATGTAGAGTTTGTATATGCATGCACATTAGTCTGAATTCCTTTGTGTCTTCAATTACATGCAGGAATGATTCTGTACTTGGCTGTTTTGTCCTTTTTTGTTTTAAAAAAGGATTCATACGTTGCTTGTATTGGAAAAAAAGAGCTGTTAATTGTATTGGGGTTTATGAATGAATAATGGTCATCTTCTCCCCCTGCCCCATTTTTAGGTTAGTTTATCCTATACATATGAGACGAAAGATGCCCTGTGTTTAGTATTAACCATAATGAATGGAGGGGATTTGAAGTTTCACATATATAACATGGGAAATCCTGGCTTTGATGAAGAAAGGGCTATTTTCTATGCTGCAGAACTGTGCTGTGGTCTGGAGGATTTACAGAAGGAGAGAATTGTTTACAGGTCAGTGTCATCTATAGTCACTTGCACCTTGAATTTTCCATGTCTGTTCAGCATTGAATGTGTTAATTGTTTTCTACTGAAACAGGCTTATGCTTTATAGTAAAAGAAGCAAAAAAAAAAAAAGTAGTTGTCCTTTTCACAGCTTGTCCTTCAAAATTACTGATCTTATTTGTATTCTTAATTTAGGTCTAGATAGTTGCTATATTCTAGAGCATTATGAAGTTGATTCAAGGTTGGTTTGTAAAATGGAAGTAAATTATGATTTATGAAGCAAATTCATTAGTAACTCTTAAGTTTTAGGAGCATGAGGTTGCATTCCTGCCCACCCTAAAAGTAGAAGTTCATAAAAGGCTATAGAAGTCCCTTGCTGCATTGCTTGTTGTGCCCAAGAGGTTAAACAGTAAATTATAATCGGTATTGCCCTTTCTTCTGTATTTATTTTAGGTTCCTCCAATAAACACTTTATTCCTTTTTAATTAATGAAACTATCAGAAGCCTTATTAATTGTAATTGAGATTTTTATGGTCTTACTGCTCTCTTTTGTCTCTCTACATACCTCATTTAATGCCTGGCATTAATTTTACTGAAGCAAAATTAACTTAGTGGTGGACCAAGAATGTTTCTGGCATTAACACCACATGCCACTTGTTTTCAAAGATTTAAAGTATAATCCTGCATTACTTTAATATGAGTCTGAGTCTTTTTCCTCCCCAGTATAGAAGGCTGGCATTCACACAGCACAAGGTGGCAGAATCAAAGAGTAGATCAAGCTTATGCTGGATGTTGCACGTGGTTCCCTAAAGAATTCGGCCCATCTTGCAATGTTATGCAGTGTGTTTTGGCATACATGGTAGAAGAGAAGCAGAGATGAATGCTTAATCTCCATGATGAGCTTGAAATGAACAAGTAGTTCATTTCACATTGCCCAAGAGAAAACAAAACTGGCTGTTTAAAATACAATAAAACAACCGCACCACCCCCAGCCCTTGTGTTTAAGCCCAACTTGTTAGCAATTTGTCTACAAGAAGGCCTTCAAACACATATGTCAAATTCTAGTGTTCTCTGTCTCTGATTCCAAATCTTGGAGTGGTTGTGGTTTGTTCTGGAGTGGTCTAAACTGGGTGGTCATGGAAGTCTTCAGTATGTCACTAATTAGAGTGATAGGTTACCTGATCAAAATTTTGTATCAGGCATCTTAATGGAAATGCATTTAGGCAGCAGTTCAGTGATTATGTATGATCAGTGTGAAACAAAGCTTGGAAAACTTGCCATAATTATTTTATTCTTATCAACAAAGTTATGCTGGCAGCCTCCAGTCTTACTGTTGTTGGGGGGGAGAACATCATGAAGCACATTTTCATGAGTCAGTGATTTATTTATTCCAAATTATGGTAACTAGTATTTCTTGTTTGCCAGGGCAAGAAAATACAGAAGGAATGTTTTTATTTTGCTGTCATTTTGAAAGCATTTAATATTGGTATTTCTGAAATTGGAGCTAGTTATTTCTCTTGTTGCCATCTCTCAAGATCTATTACTGCATTTGTTCTCCAGCTTTAAAGGAGGAGTTTTAAAGTCTTTTTAGACCAATAGTGTAAATTGTTAAAAGCGGACTGTAGTTTTGTTCCATACTGTTATATTTTCTTGAGAACGTGTTTTTATAGCTATCCATCTATATATTGACAGTGAAGTGTACTGTAGAGGCAGTGGAAGAAGGGAAATTCAGGACTTCTGAAAATAGAAATCCTTGGTGCAGATGGGTGTCAGCAGATAGCAATAAAATCAGTTCATCTTGTCAGTTTGTTCAGTTCTAGAATGGCAGTTTTAATGTAGGCCAGTCATGTTAAAATGTATTATTCTAAGCTTACTGTGTTTGGTATGTGTCACCATCAGTAGCAAAATGTCTCTAAGTGGAAAAACTAGGCCTGACTTTCCATTAACACCAGTTTTTATTTTGTGTTTCATGTGTCTTTATGCCAGTTACTACTGACTGTCAGGCAGTGGTGTTAGTGCTGTCAGTAGGACTGTGGAGTCAGTTGTGCCATTTTGTTAGTAGGGTTCCCACTGGGTTAAAAGAGCAGGAGCAGAGCTGGAAGGAGGGCCCCATTCTGCCCTGTGAGACCAATTGAGCCAGTTTGCTTCTTCAGTAGAAGCTTGTGAAACTCTCTAACTTGCCATATGTTGCTGACATCAGAATAAAAAGCAAACAGACAGGAACAGTCAGTAGTGGAGCTATTCATCCATCTGCTGCATAAAATGTCTCATCATATGGAGAGCAGAGTGAGGATTTGCATAAGACAGAGTGGGGAGCCAGTGCCTGCTTTCCAAAAAGGACTTGATTGCTGGAGTTCTCCTGCAGAAGTTAACCTGACTCCTCAAGGGGTAGTGTTTTTTACCAAATATGTAAATTTTCCTTACAAACTCATGTAGGTTCTCGTAATGCCACTGAATGTGCTTGGAAAGTCAACGATCAGGCTCAAAGACCTGTTGAAGCTGTAGTTGATAAACCCAAGTAGCTCCTTGCCTGCCTTGTGTGTATAGTCAGTCGACATCTTGGCAGTAAAATCCCCTGAAGGATTTTTATCCAGGAATTTTATCAGTAGGAAGGCTGGTGTAAGCTGTAGCACAAATGCACTAGTCATTGTTTAGTCCAATTTAAATGTATGTATTTTTATCCAGCTGTTTGTAATGTGCTTTTTAGTTTTGCAGTCCTCCCTGCTTCATAAAGGAAAACTCTCTCAAAAGGTTTGACTTTGACATCTGTCATGGTGGAGGAAGGAAAGAGGGAGAAAGTTGATACAGCTGAATGCTTCCAGAAGCTGACTTCTTTGAGAACTGCTATGCCTAGAAACAAATAGCATTAAAGAGATGAATTTTGGCTGGAAACAAGTTTGACTATTGACCAACCAAAATCATGTCAGAACGGAATTAGCTTCTGTTGAGCAGCAGATGTTGCTAGTTAAGCCTTGGGGTTTAGGTTAGGTTTTAATCTGCCACCTTGGAGATGGAACTCTTAAACTTGTTTACTTTAGTTGACTTGAGCATATATTATATGCTTTAAAGTAGATGTGTTTCTATGTAAAGTTGGAGCTGAATTTATTGACTTAGTTTTTGGGGGGTTTATTTTTTTTCTTTACTCTTATCTCTCTGGCATTGTCATCTCATATTTAATATCAACTGATTAACATTATGGAGACTGTCTGGACTTCAAAGTATCAGAAGGAAAGCATCTTGCTGACTTCTTTATGCAGTTAATATTATGAAATAATGAAACTTTAAGATGAATGCACATACCTCAGAGCATGAAGTTATGAATATTTGGGAAAAAAGCATATAGATTTCTTGGTTAACAAATGTGTGTGTATATTTCTAATTTTAAATATAAATTCTAAATTTGGTCTTCCTAAAATTGTTTCTTTTACGTTATTCTGCTTGTATATGAATAACTGTTGTTTTCACAACCGTACATATACCATATATGTACATATGGTTTTTAGCAGTCTATTCCAATAGCAACTGAATCTTTAGCTAAGTACTGATTTTTTTGCCTGTCTATTTCTGGCTTCATGACATTTGGTGGTGGAACAAATCTAAGAGACTGTATTACAGTCTGCATACTTTCTGATGCAAATCATGATTCTATATATCAATATAAATTTATACATATATTTCATGTATATGTATATTTTATGTATATAAAACCATGTATGTTCTCAGTAGAATCTGCTAGACTATAGATCCTGAAGTAATCTCTGAACAGCTTCTGATTCAGCTTCAGTGACTCCCCAAATTTTCCTTGGGTAGGGAGAAAATCCAAATATCCTATTGAGTGTCTTCTTTTGTTCTTAAAGTAAAAATGTACAAGTTTCCTCACTGAATTGATTTCCCTTTTAGTATTTCCTGATTCTTGCAAGCATTTAATAGCTAAAAAATATTTCATGTGAAACTTTGATGTTAAGAGAAGAGTAGTGCAGAATCTTAGAGTTGATATTGCAAAGAATCTTAACCAAATGAAGTGTCTAGTAAGCTTTAGAAGCTGCATGTCCAAAATAAAGGAATGGAATTTGAATGGATGATACCAAGACCATGTTTAGTCTTGGGAATATTATTGTCTGTTGATATTCTGGCACCCTGGGGTAGAACATAGCAAGGAGTGAGCATCAAACTGCAGCAAGCACTGCAAGCAAATTTTACCACTGTGGAGTTGTATGCCTGATGCTTTTAGGAAAATACCTTTTACTCATGAGCACAAATTTGGGTATAAGTTGGTCATTCTTTATATCAGGATTTTAGTGTTACATAGAGTTTTTCATGTGTGAAATATGAATTGCAGTTGTTAATGGAGTAGAGAGTTGGGAAAAAATGGATTTTGAGCTCTGTGGTTCTATTTGTATTATAGGTCCTCAACTTCCCAACTTTCTTTGTACATAGATGGAAACGAGAAAAATTACTTTAACCAGAACCGAGAAGTCTGATGTTGCACTTGATGATCGCTAATCATTTTGCCTTTGTATAATTCACATTTCTATTCTGTTTACTTTATAGAGACTTGAAGCCTGAAAATATACTCCTGGATGACTGTGGTAAGTAAAAATTAAAATTAATTTTTAAATTGAGAATTGCAAATCTAATTAAAACTGTGCCAGAAGTGAAAGGATTTCTTCATGATAAATGGGATCTGACTGACACATGCTAATTTTAATTAGTAAAGAAAAAATTGCCCTTCTGTTTTAGAAAGTAGGGGAAAATAGTGGGTCCTTGGAGGACATCAATGATGATGATGTTTGAGTCAATTTCCCACCTTAAAATGGCTACTTTTCCCCTTCTGTTCCTCTTCTTCCGTGCCCTTGATTTAAGATGGTTAAAACTTTTACACAGATTTGTTCTGTCTTTCTCCAGCTATGGCAAAGTGATTTGTCAGATGCAGTGCTGGAATATTACTTAGTAAACAATAATGTTTAAGAAACAAAGAAATTTGAAACATCATCTTCATCTTGAAATGATCTAACATTTCAACTAAAACAGGTCTGATGGTCACTGATGCATTTGTGGCTGGAAGGAATCACGGAAGTACAAACAGTATGGAGAAATGTTTGTAGTTTTTGTTTGTCAAAAGCCAAATTTTCTTTAATGACTTTGTATGAAATTTATCAGAATGTTTTGAATTCACTGTAGAATATGTGCAGCAATTACCTTCTTCTAGATGGGAATTAGTATTACAGCTTATTTTTACAATTGCTGAATATTTTAGTTAAAAACCATTTTTGAGATGATTAGCACAATATTTTTTTAAAAGTCAGCATGTTCTGACTGATAAAATTTCTAAAGAGGTTGATGGTTGGGAGAAGTCACTTTCAAAGAGCTAAAGCTTTGCTTAGACATCAAATGCATTCTTTATTTTTTGTCTCAGCAGTGTCTTGCAAAAGCTGAATGCTGCTTTGAGATAAAAATGTAGCCTTGCAGGACTGCACTAGAATGCTTTCTCTCTGCCAGGGATATTCTGATCTTGTTACAGAGAGCAGAGGGGACCAATTAGAAAATTGCTTCAGGGGCTCAGATCCTGCACTTGAAAAAGGGCTCATCAGATGTCAGGGAATGGAAGAGCATCTGAATGTATATAAAATAGCATTTGCCGCTTAAAAGCATTTAGTTATTTCCAACCAGTATACAGAGTGGCACTTGACTTTCTCCACTCTCCCTACCCCTTGATTATCTATCACATGTAAAGAAGAAATTAATATGCTGTTATAACTAACATTGATCCTGCAGAGCTTTTGAATGACAGAGAATATATGCACAAAGGACACTTGGGCAGTTGAATAGGCTACCCAGAGAGGTGATGCAGTGTCCACTCTTGGAGGTTTTCTAGACAAGAATTTAAAAATCCTCAAACGCTTGCTCAGGAGTTTGTACATGAAACCTTCTGAAGTCCCTTCCAGTCTGAATCATTCTGCTGGTTTTGTAAATGATACTGTCCCTGCCCTTATATCCAGTATTAGAAATAAATGTCTTGTCTTTTTGTTTTTTCTCTCCCTGAACCTGATGATTGTGGCAATTTTCTGTTTTAAAATTGAGTGGCAACTGTAATTGCCCTTCCTTCTGTCTAGTCTTTTATATTTTAAAGAAAATACCTTATGTATTTTTAAGTTAGAATCATATGTCAGTACAATTCTTGTCTTGAACTATCTTGAATCATTTGCTCTTGAGTCTGTCCAGCAAAGAACTGTATCTGTCCATGGGAATCTGAGGGAGGGTGGATGAACTTACTCCCATTGCCCTTCTTGGACTGTTTCCCCATAATAACAAACCATAGTCTCACACCAGACTACTAGATTAGAGGTAGTAGTGTAAATGTGTAGCAGGAAAGGCAGTCAACTTGGGAAGTTTGGCTAATAAAGTGAAATAGAAGTTGTTATCTACATTGGACTGATTCTTGAGAGGGAGAAACCCTAATATTGAATGGACATCTTAGAATACAAATAGTTCTAAGTAGGTTATGGCTAAGCTACTTTTCTTTTGGGGTGGGGATGCAGACAGCAATTCCAATTTCTTGTGCTTAGCATTATTATTGCTTTGTTAGAGGAAAATCTAACAAGGTTTAGTTGGTTGTCTCAGTATAGGATACAGTTTTCTCGTATTTGGAATAAATGGAGTAAATTCTGATGTTGTGACGGGTAGGCATATAGAATGGAAAAATACAAACGTTTGATGTACAGATACAGAATTCGAAATGAGCAGTCATCATTTCTAGTCATCCTAGAGTAGCAGCCTCTGCCAAAGCTAGGAATTAGAGTACTTAACAGCAACTTTTTCGTATGACCTTCAGGAAATCAATTAGATCTGTGCCTTTCTTCCTTTATGTATTTAAGGAAGAGTTGAATAATGATAAATCACTCCTTTCTAGTTAAGTTAAATTTAAGTTTGTGAGTATGTGAATGTTTTGATGTTTTGGGGTGGGGTTTTTTTGATGTATACTGCAGAAATATTTTGTATTAAAAGTGATAATACTGTATTATTTGCTGACTATGTATACTTTATTTTAATGTAAATAGGACATATCAGAATTTCAGATCTTGGATTAGCTGTGCAGATTCCAGAAGGAGAAACGGTCCGAGGACGGGTTGGGACTGTTGGCTACATGGGTATGTAAAGTGTCCTTTGCTAGTTATAGTTTAGCAGAAAATTTGCTTCTGTGGATATATGAATGACTTGTCCAAGGAACTATGCTGGGCCTGGATTATTTAGTAGACATGGGAAGAAACGTTACAATATGCAGTGGTAGATGTTAGTAGTCAATTACTGATAGCTAGTGATAAACTTGAAAACTTAACTCTGGAAATTCTAGTTTTAGGTAGAGCTTTAAGAAAGCATCTCATTTTTTTCGGAGGCTCTAAGAGATTTAGGGTCACAGGTGAGCAGATGAATTTCTGTGACAACAGGGTTTATTTTCATGCTTTGAAAAAACTTCATTCTCATTTTGTTAATAATACTGATCTTAAGTGTTAAAGAACTCAATTGCTTCTCTTGGATATAAACAGAGTCCTGACTGTAGAAATGAATGTTTCTTCAAAGTACAAAGGGGCGATGCAGAGGTCTCTGCATGGAGCCAAAAGACTACCTGAGAGTTTTTTCAATATTCAATTAGTCAATTTAAAGGGAATTGTCATTGGGGTTTTTTTGTTTGTGTTTTGTAGCTCCAGAAGTGCTGAAAAATGAGAAGTACACGTTCAGCCCAGATTGGTGGGGTCTCGGGTGCTTGATTTATGAAATGATTGAAGGCCAGTCTCCATTCAGGAAGCATAAGGAAAGGGTCAAACGGGATGAAATTGACCGGAGAGTAAAGGAAGACCAGGAAACATATTCTGACAAGTTCTCAGAAGAGGCAAAATCAATCTGCAGGATGGTGGGTGAAGAGACATAGAGGTTTGAAAATTAAATTTCTAATCCTTTTTAAGAGATGAACTGCTTTAATGTTTCCATTGAGAATTTTTCAAAGCTGGAGTTCTAAAATCTTCCTCTGGTTCAGATAGAAGTTTGTCACTGACCATGAGTTGTTCAGTTATCAAACTCTGAGGATTCAGAATTGTTTTCAAAAGGAAGACAGGCTGCATAAATTGTTTTTTCACCATGTGAATAAAAAGTTCCAGTACTGCTTGGACCACATGTAATTATAGGAGTATACTAGCATGCTCATCTTTGATACTGCATGGGCAGGAATGACATAGTACGCTAGTTCCCTTGCCTAAAAGAGTTTGTATGAGACGAGCTGCTTTGATCTTGCATGTTCTGGAATTTAATAAGAGGCATGGCTATACAGAAAGTTTCTAAGTTTTCTTGAGTAGTTTGTGCAAAATATGCGCATTACCAAGCCCACTGGGAAAAAAAAAAAAAGTAAATCTATTTCCTGAAAGTAAAGTCTACAGCAAAGTCTGTACTGTAAAAATCTATTCAGTATGGCATCAATTAAAATATGTTTTATGTAAGTTTGGGGATAATCTTCAAAGGGGCTGCTTTCAAGGATTCTTTTACCTACTAAAAGTCTTTTTGCTTCCAGAATGTTGTAGTTTGGATTTCCAGTTCATTTTTATACCATAATAAATTTCACCTAATAAAAAGCCAGGTAAAAAAATACACATTTTTAAAGACATTGTGTATATTTTCTTTCTTTCTTTTTTTATTTTTTATTATGGGATTGTATCACTGGATCAGTCTTCTTTTTTTTTTTTTTTTTTTCCCCATATCTTTGTAGTTACTTGCTAAAAATCCAGGGGAACGACTGGGTTGCACTGAAGACGGAGCTACTATTGTAAAGCAACATCCTATTTTCAAGAATATTAACTTCAAGAGGCTGGAAGCTAACATGTTAGAACCTCCATTCTTGCCAGATGTAAGTAGGTGAGACAGATTTGATTAGTATCTAAAAAGGCAAGAACTGCTGTAATTCCATGTCAGCAATTATGTGGCTTCAGAGAAACCACTGAAGTTAGTTAAATTGGCAGAAGAATGCCACTGTTTTCATCACAGAATAGTTATGGTTGGAAAGGACCTTAAGATCATCCAGTTCCAACCCCCTGTCATGGGCAGGGATGCCTCGCTGTAGGCCATGTCACCCAAGGCTCTATCTAACGTGGCCTTGAACACTGCCATCGATGGAGCATTTACCACTTCTTGGGCAACCTGTTCCAGTGCCTCGCCACCCTCATAGTGAAGAACTTCTTCCTTATATCCAAATTTCATCTGATATCACAATATGATTTACAATAAATCAGTAAATAACTGATTGTTTTAGCCCGTAAAAGTCTACTTCTGTAGCTCAGATGCTGAACAAATGAAGACTAGCTTTGAACAAATTACTCTGGAGTTGAAAGGAGTGTGACAGATAAGTGAATTATGACAACCATTAAGAAACCCAGAGAAATTGCATGCTGTTTCTGGTTTTGATATTTCTTTTCTGTTACTTGCAGGATGGATGGAATTGCTCAGGTGCCTTATGAAAGGAATCTTTTTAAGTTTTGGCATTTCTGTAGTATTTTTTGTCATTTTGTAGTATTGTGTCATTTGGTGATCACCAACATGAAATATGTATATATATGCAGGCATTTTGCTCCCTTTTCGCTCATCTAGGGAAACAAACAAACCAACCCATAAAACCCCCCAATCCCAAAACCTTAATGAAGCAATCTTGTCTTGTACTGCAGCCACGTGCTGTATATTGTAAAGACGTCCTGGACATAGAGCAGTTTTCAACAGTAAAAGGAGTGAACCTGGATACTACAGATGATGACTTCTATTCCAAATTTGTTACGGGTTGTGTCTCAATCCCTTGGCAAAATGAGGTATTGTATATTTCATTAAAAACTATTTTCTTTAGCACAGCAATATAGAAGATTTATAAGGGATATAATTATAGGATTAACTTTCTCTGTAAGATTGTAAATAGATGTCTGCTTTAGACTTCTTTGCTGAGTGACTTCCAAGACAAGTTTTTCCCAAAACATAAACAACTTGCTGCAAATGTAGATCTATGGTAAATCTGCACAAACAGAATGTCATTTGTCATCATAGATGCAACATACGGAACGGTATTTAGCAACAGTATGACCACATTTTCCTTGTTCGGTCACATGTTATTCAGTGCTGCTGTTCATAGGAGGGAGTGAATTGCTATTCAGAACACTCAAAAGCAAATATGTTATCCTGCCTGTGTGTCAATAGAGTATCTGAGTGAATGGTAATACAGAACTGCAGATTCACCTTTTCTAAGGTTTCAAAACAAACAGTTCAATACAGCTTGAGGCAGACTTTCTCTTAAAGCTTTTTCATCTGCCTAGTGAGTGAATATTCTAGTTTTCTGCATAGCATACTAGAATTTTGCTACCTCTGTGCAGTTCAGTCTGTATTTAGGAAACACACTCTTCTTTCACAAAGAACACTCAGTAACAATTATTTAAAATTGTAGTTTTTGCTATGAGTGTCTTCCCCATATTATATTTATAACTTTCTGAAATCAGTATTGTCTTGAATTCTACCCAGAATGCCAGAATGATGTTTAAATTACTGTGGTAAGGCATCAGCTACTTTTTCCCCCAAAAGTGTAATTCAACCCTTTGGTAAAATGTATCCCCTCAGTACTATGCAGGTAGTAGTATTCTGCACAGAATCATAATTTTTCCTAGTCAATATCATGTTTATTAATTAAGTTCAGTCCAGGGTATAGGGATCCTATATTTGTTAGGCTGACTGCTCTGAAATTAGTAGAATAGATGAAAGGAAAATCAATTTCTTGTTCTAAGAACTTCTCATTAATGCTTCATAGGCAGAAGAAATGCTTTACCAGAGCAAGGGGCATCAGAGCACTTACCTGCATGGCAGTGCCTTTATTGCTGTTCTTTATCTTGTGGGATGCACAAGGAGAGTTAATGCAGACTTTGTGTCTTCCTTCACAGAGCTCTGCAAAGTGGTGTAGTTTGGCTGATGAATTTGTAAGTTGTTAGGAGCCAGGCTGAACAGATAATGCATGGAACTTGTCTGAGAGGCTTGTGTGGATATTTCATTTGTATTTAATGTGTTTCAAAGATGATTGAGACGGGATGCTTTGAAGATATCAATGCATATGAAACTGATGGTACTGTGTCACCAGACAGAGAGAGGTCTCCTAAACCAAAGAGAGGCTTTTTTCACAGACTTTTTAGTGGAGAGGTAAGGGTATTTCTTTTCTTTCATAAGAAAATTGGCAGTAAGACCTTAAAATCAATTCAATCTTTTATATTATTTTGTGATAGGCAAAATTAGTTGTTTGCTGAATACTGAAACTAATGAAATCTAGTTTATTATGGCTTTGCCCCTGCACTGCATTTCAGAAACGGTAGAAATCCATAGAACTCCAGGAGTTTTTCCTCCCTCAGCATTCTGTCTTCCTCTAGTGTCTGCTAGCTGTTACCCGGGGAGAAGGTAGTGTCTGCTGTTAACAGCTTTGGTATAGATCATTCTTTCTTAAATATATTAATTTGGGTCTTGCTTCTTATGTGTTTTGCCAGTTTCCTATTAAAGGTTCTGGGGAGATGACTTCAGAGATAATTGAGGCCATCTCTGCAAAAACTTAAATAACATTGTCTAATGAACTCAGGAGTATGGTGGAGCAGTGCAACTCCTAGGACTCACTCCTTCAGAAATCTGGGCTCCCCATGAAGCATTTTAGTGTATTTAATAAGTAAAAATGTCCTCTAAATGAATGTGATGAAGTGTCATGAAACAAACATTAAAACATCTTAGGTAGTTTAATGCCTTTACCAAAACAACATAATACATGTTTACACAACTGATAATGCACAGCCTTCTACTCTTTAGTAAACATTTAGAGGTGTATGACTTGAGTATTTGCCACCTAAAAGACACAGGGCATATTGTGCTTGTTTTTAGGTCAGAAGAAATAGGCTATTTGTAAAGGTTTTCAGTTGAAGATGTTGAACACAATTCTGCTTGCTCAGTATGCCTGCACTTAGAGCAGAATCATCTTGAGAAGCATGAGTGTATTCTAGTAGAGAGCACTTCTGGAGAAATGACTCTTGCTTTCAAACAGAAATGGAATTTTAAAATTGCCAGGAGCATACAACAGGGTTGTGTATTAAAATTGCATGACGATATTTTTTGTCATCAGCTGGTAATTCACCTCTCTAAAATGGTACAGTGCTAATGGAATGTATAATAGTACTCTCATTTTTAGTCCACCTTTTCAAATTCACTTTTCCCCTACTTACAGTAATGGAATAGAAGGAATGGCTAAGTGTACTGATAATGTCACATAGCTGAAGTTAAAGCTTGTGTCTTACTGTAGTCTTTTTCCAACTGAATCAGCAGGTTTCAGACTGTCCCAGGATATAGTTCTATGTATTGAGAAAGAGTCCTAAAAAAAATAATACGGCTTGATGGCCTTTAGTTGGTTTTGAAGTTGTAAGACTGCAGTTAATTGTCTTGTGAAGTTAAAAGAAGGAAGGAACTTAAGGTTAAATGAAACTTTAATGACTTGAGATTTGGGGTTGGGTTATGGTTTCTTTTGATATTCCCAAAGTATTTAGTTAGTATGGAATAAAATGTGCTGGAAAAAGCCATCCGCTGCCCCACCCCCAGCCTTTATGTGGCCCATAAAACATACAAACCAATGATAGTGTCAGTTCTGCAGCCAAATTCTCTCTTTTGTCTTCTCTTGCAGGTCTGCTTTAAATCTGATTGCAGTGATGATGAGCAGGAGTCCTCCCGACTTTAAATCATTTTACTCTCATCAGAAAGGATGAGCGAACTTTAAATGTTTTATATCTCTGTAGCAAAGTGTATTATATATATTTTTTATCTGAGTTCAAGGATTTTTGTACATTTGTACTTCATTTGTTTTAAGATGTATATTTTCACTAAAGCTTAATTGTACAAAAAGCAATGAGTGCCATTTGAGTGAGTGTGTTTCTGTATGTATTTGATTTACCTTCATTTATTTTATTTTTTTCCCAGTGGAATGAATCTAGAAATACTAAAAGGATTTTAAAGCACAGAGATATCTATGGCATCAATGTAATTTGACTTCGTATGCTATTGGTAAAACTCTTCTGTTCAGGGTCTTTATTAGCAGTTTTTCTTAACAGTAAAATTACTGTACTGATAAATTCCAGAATTCCGGTATTATGCAGCAGCATGGCAGTGCTATTACCTAATGTATCTCTCAGGCAACTGCTAAGGAAAAAAAGGAATTTGGTGCACTGTGGCCAGCTATTATGGAATTGCTCTTTACTCTCTCACTCTGCAGAATGTCTTTCTGTATTTCTATATATATGGAGAATTCTGAACATTTAGCTTAATCCTGTAACAAACTGTATTTACCCCATTCTTTTCTACCCATCTTACGTATCCACTCTGTACAGTTTCTTGGCATGGACCATGCGAATAGACCCATGCCAAAATTCTGGAGCTATATTTTGAGTACTTTGTCTGTACTAAAAGGGTTTATTTTTACCTGTGGGGGCACCTTTTTATTTTTTTTCCTGTAAATTAAATTGTTTACAACTCCCTGTAGGATGTTACAGTTTTATAATGGGTTACAAAACAAAGCATGGGCTCTTGTTAGTAACTTCATCTGTGCTTATTATGTTGGAATGCACACTATTATAGGGTCGACAGCGATCGTTGCCACTGAGGGAAGAACAAGGTAGTATTAAGTGTCAAATTTAATTATGTAAATAATCTTTTCTTAGAACCTTTAAAAACTTAAACATTAAAACCTGCATTTAATAATTGCTTGACGCAGATGTGGAGCTGGTATTGAAGTTTTAGTTATGATTACCTGATGTTCATAAGCAAAACTGTTTCCAGCTGCTTGAAAGCTTGTCAAGCTTCCCTTCTTCTGGACTCAAAGTATGCCAGGCTTTCTTTTCATTTTGTAAAGTTTCTGGCAAAACTGTTACTGTGTGTATGAGAATGAATTTAGGGAACACATTAAGAGCCTCTTCTGGTTTCAAAATTGGAGTTAGGGATTTCAGATATAGTGGAATGCTCTTGGAGTTGGAGACAAGACTTTTGTTACATAGTTTGTTCTGTGCTCTGAAGATTTGTCTCCACTGAGTGCGAATTTTTTTTTTCTCTCAAATCTCTAGGGCACCAACTAGACCACACATGCATTATACATGCAGAGCTCCTGATTGTTCCTCTACCTCAAAATAGGTTTGTGCTTGTGATCCGCAGACCCACTGCAAAAAACTTAAGCTGCTTCTGAGAAACTTGCAAGATACATTTGATGCTCAAGCCTATCGTCAGGTTTTAATTCACAGTATTTTGTTTCTAGTGACAAATACATTAATGGGTTGGACTTTGATTAAAGATGGAAAACCAGTGTGTTACAGAACCCCACTGGGGATGAGGTGGTGTGTATCTGAAATTTTTCCTCTTGGCTACTCTGCCACCAAAATAAGGAATGAGTCTCTCTCTTCCTGTGTTTTCAGTGCATTTTTCCTGATGTCTAAAACAGCAGAGGACAGCAAAATGACTGCTGTAAAATGCAAGGGGAGAAATTGGCAGAGGGAGAAAGAGTTTGAATGAATTACTGGAAGATAGTCTGATGCAATAGTGGGAGGCTTGACAAAAAGAGAAATATCTAAAATAAGGGTGTTGGCTGGAGCCATTATGTGTGAGACAATGAGCTGGCAGAGTCTGACCTGACCCTCTATTATGTACCACAATAACAGAACAACTCTAAAGATGGGAATGGGGAATTGGAGAAATCATCACGTTTCTCTGATTAAGAGGTTTAATTTTTTAAGATCTTAGGTTTGCTGTTCTGAGGCAAAGGTGACTCTATTTAAACAGAGGGCATATGGGGTGACAGTATGGATTTTAATATCTACTTAGAGCAATAATATCTGCTTGAAATTTGGGCAAGAATACCATGGACACAAGCTGAGTAATTTTTATGGAGAAATTACAGGAATTGGCTTTAACAAATAAAGAAAACCTGAAGTCTGCTTACCATGTATTGCAAATTTTCTTTCCATATTGGAGGGGGAGGGAACAAAACTTAAAAAAATCAAATAAAATCAGCTCCTCTATTCTGGAGTGCTCAGGCACAACACTCATTATTCCCCAGGGATCTGTGAAGAAAAAAGGCCAGATAAAAGGAAAGTTGTTCCTAAGAAATGCTTACTTACACATCTACTCCTTTGGATAAGGACCTCCAGCCATCAAAAAAAGTAGAGGATTTGTTCATTTTTATAAAGCCTTATTTAGTTTAACTTGCATTTTTTTCTGATGGTCTGAATCATACTACTGTTTTTGAGTAACTACATGTTTGCAAGACTAGAGCATATATTCTGTTGTTTGGGGGTGTTTGCGGGGTGTTGGCTGGTTGGTTTTTACCAAAATAGGCTCAGGATGGCATTTTTCTACTATACATTTGTCCCCTTTGTCTAGAAATAAAACCATATAATACTGACTAAATGTCATCTAATGTGAATCCCCTAATGAATTGGAAAGGACAAGAAACTGGAAGGGTCAGCAAAACTCTCCTTATATTGTACATGGAGATTAAGATATTATGGTGTTTAAGGTGACTAACATTGCTTAAATCTCTTTACCGGAGTATTAGTAGCTTGGAGATGTATTTTGAAAGCGGGGAAAGGGCAAGGAGAGGGAAGAACACCTGGAAGTAAAATAGTGTGGTGTGATAAATTTAATACACTTTTTGCTCTTGGTTTCTGCCCGACAGCTGAGACAAAGAAGGGAAAAGGCAGCAGGTTGTGTCTGCTGATTAAGTAGCCTTTTATTTCCATGAAGTCATTCAGTGTGACTTCATTATAACTCTCTGAATTCAGATTCTAGATCCATATGTTAAGGGCTTTAATAGCAATATGACAATCCAACAGCCCAACTGCTTTGTTCTACTGGTGCAAGTTTTGGAAAGACCTATGGAATTCCACAGAGTTATTTGCGTGAGATGAACCCTCCTTTCCTGTGGCTTCTGTTTCCTAACATTTCTATATGTAAGTCTTAATGTCTGCTTGTGCATACCTCATGAATCTGTAATTCAGAAACTGTGAAACATGTACCTGTACCTTACTGGTTTACTTAATGCTTTTGAATGTTGTGACCAACAGAATAGAATCTTCATGCCTCAGGGTTGTTTTCTTCCTATATTAAAAAAGTCAGCTTTTGTTTTCTTCCCAGAGGTGTAGTGTTCATAATAGGGATGGTTTTATGTGTCTGGATTGTAACAAGACAAAGTCTCAGTTGAAAAAATGGGCACTTAAAACTAATTACTGTATAATAATAAGTAAATAGGAAAAAAACTTGGTGTTCCCATAACAGAGAGTGCTATTGACAAATCTGAGCCTTTAATAGAACACACTGGGTTTTCTTTTCCAAATAATTTTTAAAACAATAGATCCCAAGGTTTTTGTTTATGAAAGAGAATTATCTCCATCTCAAAATAAAATTGCCTAATTTGAGAAATCAGTGATTGAAGCTATTAAAAACAACTGAAAATCCATTTTTAGAAGGCACTTAAATTATTTTTCAAACAATACTAGTGTAAGAAACTTCTCATTGCTATTTGTCCAAATGGAGATTGCTTGTTTACAAGTTACTGAAGTCAACAGAAGTAATATGATTTTGCTTTGGTTCACAATTTAATATTACACTAATTTTAACACTGGAATTATCCTTTCACATTAGCGTAGACTTTTCAGAAAATACTGCTCTTTAGGAAGTAATAAAAAAAAAATGAATTAAAATTTAAGAATTAATGGGAAGCATCTTGAAGCTAAATTTTATGTTTCCTTTGATTTTAATTGCCTGCCTGGCTCATTTTGGTGATGCTGATTTCTCTTCTGCTGAATGTACAGTTCTCTTTTAGTTCAGATTTGTTCTTATGGTGTCATTTAAGTTTTGCACATGAGATGCTGGTAACTTTTGATCTTCCACGTGTGTCCAGAACACCAGAATGCTATTCAAGTATAGTGAGGCTGATTGTTCAACGTGACGTGTTAGTGTTGGTATCTCCAAACCATTGAACTGTTTGTGTATGAGCGGTTTTCCTGGATGTTCTAGCATTGTTATTCCTGAAATAAAAGCAAAACACTGCCTCCTATCTCAACCACATGTACTACTGTCTAATGTGATTTCTTTACCATGTCTATCATGGTAGCCTGGATAAATAAAAGAAAAATTGTTATTTGGAAAAAAAAAAAAAACACCACCAAAAAACAAAACCTGCAATTTGTTGAAGGAGAAAATGTGTATTACATGCTGTAAGATCTTTACCAGTGCCAGACTGTCAGATCCAGGAAAAAGTGTCCTTGCTTGGTTGTATTTGCTCAGTTGATACCTAATCTCATGATCTGATTTCTACATATATTCCATGTGAAAAGACAGTTGTCAGAATGGGCTGTTTTTCATCAACACATTTGCTGTGGTAACACTATGAATGTGAATGCAGAGTGGTCAATAGGAGCTGCAGCTTGCCTTATTATGCATATTCAGTTTTATACTATCGCCAAAAGTAACTAGCCAGATTTCCCTCTCTTTGCAAGAGTCTATACCTTGACATTAGTTGGATTTGTAAGTTTTGGAGGTTTTTTAATATCAGACACTTTTCAACAGTGAGCTGCTTGTATTTCCAGTGTTTTGTCCTATTTATCCAAAGGCTTTCACTGTCATTTGATGACATGAGTTGAAGGGCTAAGCACCCAATGACTATACAAACCAGCTTCAAATTATAAGTGACTTTAACAATGATATAGCCATGCTGTGACATATTGCAGATTGGGACGTTATTGCAGGTCAAACTACATGGGCCAGTAGTCTCATAAAGTCTCTTGGATTACTGAATAGTGCCAGTTACCTGCTGAATTGTTTGTGGACATGCAGAAATGCTGCTTAAGTGTGAGTGCAGGATGGGGCAAAAAACCAGTCTGTTATTAAAAACATTAGATCAGGAGATAACCTATGCCTAAGTGGTCTGTGGTCACATTCATGATGTTCAAGTCTGTCTTACAGACAAGGTAAAAGCCTGTTCCTTCTTTCTTTCTGCTGGAAGTTGAGATGAATTAATCATCATCCACTAAATTCTATGTAATCTTTTAGGTATTCACTATTATTCCACAGGTTGTGATTTTATTTTTCTTTGTGGTAATGATGGCTTTACAAAAATGCCTGTTCTGTAACCCTGACTGCTTTTTCTTGCTCCTTGCCAGTTTTACATCACTTTATTTTTGCCAATGCAGCTGTTTGTGGGACTGCTGTTCGAACAGGATCAGTGACATGATACTTGCAGAACCATGGAGCAGTAAATCTGAACTGGGAGAATATACTGATAAGGTACTTATTGGAGAAAAACCGGATACCCCCATGTTCTCTTCCAGGCACCCCAACTCATAGTTAATGCTGCCAGTACAATTCTGAAAGAGGAGGAGAAGGAGGAGGAAATGTGCCTTGGCATTTCTGTGGTGAGTCAGCAGCCCTTGGGGGACTGGTACCCATTTTGATCTAAAGCTCTAAGATAGGCTTGCAAAGACTGATTTGGTTGGCGGCTTGTTTGGTCTTTGATAAGAGCTTATGCTCTTTTTAATGTGCTTATATTTATTTCCAACTGTGGAGTGGCACAGGCAGTTGTCACACAGTGTATGCAGCATTCCAGCTATGCTGTTATCTTTCTTCATGTATCATTTGCTAAATAAAAAATTCATGATGGCCCATATGTTCCAGAGAAAGCTCTCTGCAAGCTTCAGCATAAAATAATTTAGGAAAATACTTTCTTCACCTTAAAAGCTCACATTTTGTTACACATTTATAATTAAATAGAGGGTTTGCTCGAAGTTGAATTTCTTTGAGTACTGTAGATAGGTTTACTTTCAGAGTTCATCTTTTATTAATGTGCCAATAAAGTTAACTAGCAAGAGCACTGTTACTAATGCTGAATATTTGCCAAGAACATGAGCAGTAGGGTGGTTCTTTCATGACTTACGTTGGCCTGAGTACCCAAAGACTGTGACCTTCCCTTTTGTCCATTCTGCATGCAATAGCCAAATTCATATTAAGTCATTACTATGCATTTATTTTCTTACAAGTCACAGACTTACGAGTAAGGGATCTCTGGAGCTCATCCAGACCAAGTCCACTGCGAAGGCAGGGCCACCTACAGTAGGTTCCAGAAGTGTTCAGGAGGGTTTTGAATGTCTCTGGACCAGGAGCCTCCACAACCTTCCTGGGCAGCCTGTTTCAGTGCTCTGACGCCCTCAACATAAAGCAGTTCTTCCTCATGTTGAGACAAAATTTCTCGTGTTTTAGTTCATGGCCAGTGCTCCTCATCCTATCGCTGGGTAGCATGGAAGAGAATCTGGCACCTCCCCCTTCCCATTACTGGAACCAATTTCGTATGTTTGCGATACAAGTTGAAATGCCTGTTCCCACCAGCTATCATTTAAAACATGTACTGGCAACTATGCATAGTAAAATTGGTGGCTGTAGTTGGAAAGTTCACAGTAATATTGATCTGTTTTTAGTTAAGTCTTTTGTAATGGAACCAAAGGTGTAAATACTGTACACCGTGTCTGGTGAGTACTGTGTTTTGTAATGGGACCAAAAGTGTAAATACTGTACACCGTGTCCGGTGAGTACTGTGTTCAGTACATGCTGTACGACTGCACGTGTCTGCCCGGGATCGCGGTGGGAACGCCGCCGGTCCCGCCGCCAAGGTAAGTGTCGGGCTCCGGCTGCTCCACACGCCAGCCCCCCCGGGACCGCGGGCAAGGGCGCGGGGCTGCGGACCTTGTACCCACGGCTCCCGCGGGTAGTGACCCAAAGGGCGGAGCGGGGCTGCCCGAGGCTCTTTCCCGGCCGACACCGCGCTCCGGGGCGGGGCAGCGGCCTCCTCCTTTGCTGCCGGCCGGAGGGGTCTAGGACCCAGCGCCCTTCGTCCTCATGCCCGGGCACCTGCCTGATGCCCGTCGCCGTAGCCTTCGGGAAGGGGCGGATCCCTCTTTCTGATTGGCCAGCGAGCCTGTCACTCTCCTTGATGCCCCGCCCCTTACCTCACCTGCGTGCCCGTGTGTGTTCGTACGTCGGCGCGCGTGACGCGAGGCCGGGGGTGCGGTACGCGCATGCGCGCCTCCAGCCCAGGGCGGGGACCACTCTCCGCGGTAGGCGGGGCATCCCGGGAAGGGGCGGGGGCGGGACAGCGGCGTGGGGGCTGATGGGACAGGCTAAAGATGGCGGCGGAGTGGCTGAGTAGCGCTTGCGGGCCCTTAAGGTGTCTCCCTCATTCATTGCGGCAGTGACCGCCGGCGCGGCCTGAGCCGGCTCCGGCGCCTCGGCTAACTCCGGCGGGACAGGGCGAGGCCGGGACGAGCAGGAGAGGAGGAGGAGCCGGGCCCTAAGTGGAGGAAGGCGGGCGCCGCCGGGCGGCTGTGAGAGGGCGGGGAGGAGCGGCGGGGTCGCTGCTACCGGCGCAGGCGGAGCGGACATGGCCACCATGGAGAAGCTGATGAAGGCCTTCGAGTCATTGCGCTCCTTCCAGCAGCAGCAGGGTCCAGCTGCCATCCCTGAGGAGCAGCTCCAGAGACCGTGAGTGACCCGCGCCTGGGGACCGGGAGGGCTCCTGAAACCCTGAGGCGGTGCACTGTCCTGCTCCGCTCTGCCCTGCCCCGGCGAGACTGCCCCGCGAGGCCGCTGGAGCCCTGACAGCCTGAGTGGCGGCCGGCCGGGCCGGGGGTTCGCCCGGGAGTGCTTCCCTGTCCTTGCCAGGAGGCCGTTCCTGTGGACGAGTCTGGGAGAGCTGCCTGCTTTCTACTTAAGTTTGGTCTAGGAGTAACTTTGTGGGCAAGCAGATACAGAAGCACAGCAGTATGGGTAGTAAACAGGAGGTACAGTAATGCTATATGGGTTTCACAGGCTAGTTCTGGGAAGGAAAGCTTTCATTTCAGCTAAAACTCTGCTGAAAAAAAAGGCATTTCCACTTCCCTCTTCCAAGCCTAACTTAAAGTATTAAGCCTTATAAAGGTAAAGTCTGAGCTCTGATGGATCTGGGGGGAATTGATGTGAATGCCTGTTTATAGCAAACTTCGTTTAAAGTCTAATAAATTGTGTAGAGATTTAAAGAGGAATTAGTTTGTTGGTTTATTAAGCAGTAGGGACGAACAGATCACATTCATGAGGGATTCAGGTTTCCCCTCAGCAGGAATTGCTGGAGGGCAAGGAGCTGTTCAGGACCACAGTGCTGCCCTGGCATTTACATCCCCTAAAAATAACTTCTGTCGAACAGGTGAACAGACACTAAGATTTTTACAGGATAAATATGTGAGTCATACTGTTGCTTTTCCTCTGGCTATTGGGGAGATAGGAGAAGCAAAAGGGTTGAGGACCAGGTAACTTCTAAATTGGCAGTTTCTTAGTGTTTTGGCAGAGGATGCTGAGCAGTGGCTAGGTTCATGGCCACCTGCTCCCACAGTAGATTCTGATACAGGTGCCAATGAAATTATCGTGGTTTATACTGTTTGGAGAGTGTTGTCTCAAACAATCTTAGTGCATGGTTTTCGGGCATAATAGATGGAAAAAAAATCAACTTTGTGAGCTAATTGTTTTTAGATGCTTTATTGGTCTGCAGGGACTAATTGCTCTGTTACATGCATTTTTTTTGTGCTAGTACTTTGTGTGATATGACAAGGCTTTGGGCAGTCTGGCCTAGTGTTAGGTGTCCTTGCCTGTGGCAGGAGGTTGGAACTAGATGATCTTAAAGTCCTTTTCAACCCAAACCATTCTATGATTCTGTCTATTTCCAATATTTCCTATATGTAGTTGAAAAAAGAAAAAGCTGTCTAGAAAGTTGCTGTGGAGATAGATCATGGTCTTTCAAGAGAAGGTCCTGACAATTACTTGTCATGCTTGCTGAGGGATGTCAGGCTTGGTTTGGGGGTCTGAATTTAGGCCTGCCCTACTCAAAACATTAAAAATTTAGGGTTGTAGTTGTCCTTGTTGACTTTGCTTCATGTTTAAAAATAGGCTGTGTATTTTCAGAAAGCTGGTGGTGCATGCCCTCAGGAGCTGTACAAATTCAGTAACAGCACTAAGCCTCATAAAAGCCTATGAGAGGATATTGTGGCAGTCTTTGCTGAACTTTCCCCAACTTTTAGTGAAATACCAGGTGACATCTTGAGCATAATTCACAATACTGTCTGCTTCTGATTGAAATGGACTGGCAAGGAAAATTGCCTCTGTGTTTTCTGTGTGTTTGGGAGAGGTGTTCATCTTCTTTATGGCTCTGTACAAATAGCACTTAAATATCTTGCAGTTCTGAGTGGTCACTTCCTGTCATTCTGCTTACTGTTATAGGCTTACCTGTCCATAATGAAAGAATAACGTAAAGTGCTACTGGTTTGATCATTGTTTCATTGCATAGCAGTTTAACATTGACATTGTCCATTGGATCCAAGTAGTCTTATCACCTAAATTAGACAAGTGAGAAGCTGTTGTTCCTCAAATTCTAGAGTAATCACATCATTACAGGCGGTGGTTGGCATTTTTGTTGGACTTTTTTTCTACTGTAAAAGTTAAACTAGGATTAACTACCCACCGCTATTTCTTTTCCTCCCAAAATGAGCTACTTTAATTTACAACAAAATATCACCTCTACGTGATCAAAAATAATAATAATAAAAATTACCTGTTAGAGTAGGCAAAAATGGCCTTTTCAGTATTTTTGGTAGAAAGCAAGTGTTCTGTATCTGGTTAGTGAATGAATCCTAACAAGGACTGTTTGTCTCCTGCCATGAAACTTTTTATGATTACAGAGATTGGGGTAGAGAAAACACTTCATTGTAACACAAATTCTGAACTCCTGCTAAAGCTGATATCCTGACTTTACTCTTTTAAAGTAAAATATTAATTGAATTCAAGCTTTTACCAGGAAGGTAAGAACTTTTTCTGTTCTGAGAGATTTTAATCAGCAATAATCATAGTCAGACCTCAGTTTCTGTTCCTCTTATCTCTTGCTGTTTTTTTTCTTCGGTGAGAACTTAGGTTGAGCGCTCTGTTGTCATATTGCTTCTATACCCTTCTGCTGAGGCACCTTATCTTCTTCTGTCTCTATTTTTAGTCTTTTCAGGCTCTTAAGGTTTGGTTGGAGTCAGGCATTTTGGATTACAAAGCTCCCACTAACTTAAAATTGGATTAGTATGATGTAAAAATTCAGAGTTTACTCAGTGAAACTAAAAAGCAGATGGACCATCACACATCATCCTATATGTTATGTTTTATTCATTTTGTCTCTTCGCAGTGGGCTGAGAGAATGACTTGCTGAAGTTTCTTCTGGATAAATTATTTAGCTTTGACTGGATTAATCCAAAGGTGGATTTGTCACCTTTTCTCTTGTCAACTTGTTCTTATAGTCTATTATTGTAATCGTTTTTAATTGGGCCCTATTTTGACTTCTTGCATTTGATTCTAACCACATTTACAGCAAAAGGTTATGCAAGAGCCAGTGTGCTCTCCAGAAAGATGCATTTTTTTTATACTAATGGGTTTTTCTGAATTTTTTTATGTTGTCTTGAAGCTGTGGTTGTAGATTGATTTCATCAGTGCTATATGTAGAGGTATCATGAGGTTTTTGCTTAACTGAAGACCACATTCACTGCATGGGTATTACATATTGCCCTGCCTGTCAGTGGCGGTCCATAGGTGGTTTTGGGGTTCATTTCTAGGGTGTGTGGTGGACCTGTTCTAGTTAACTTGACTGTCCATCACTGTCTGTGTCACTGCACATTGCCTGAAGTTATTGTCATGTTTGGGCTGAGTTTATTTGTTGATCCACTCATGTTTCTTTTTGTTATTACTATTATTATATTAATATATATATGATATAATATATAATAGTAATTATAATATTACTAGTATTTTCAGTTTTCCATTACTTTTCTCTAGCTTAATGTCGAGCCACCTGGCTTGGCCCTTTTCCTTTCCTTTTTAGCTTTGGAGTTTCTGTATTCTTTTTGCATATCCTTAATTCCAAGGCCTAATAAAAATTAGCATCAGTGAGTTGCATCCCTTTGTAACCACCCCATCAGGACTTAGGAGTGTGAAACTATCTGTTCTTGCTGGTTTTCTTGTTTATTAATATTCTTGGCTAGAGATTGTAGAAGTATACAGAAGATTAAACTCCTCTGTGTGTGAGATGAAGCTTTCCTGTAGTTAACTGCTGCTTCCAGTATCTCCTGCCTTCTGTTATTCATCAAACTGAAATGACCTTACACTTGGGGCTTGCTACTTCAGCTCTCTTCTAAGAAATGTGTGATGCTGTTGTTGTCCCATGGGTATGCTCATCAGCAGTTTGCCCGAAGGCTTCATAACACTTCTGAGTAGAGCTTTTCTTTTTTAAATAAAAAATCATGTGTTCTATCTCTAGATACTGTTCTGTGATCCTTCTGCCTCTGTAGGCACAGAAAATATGTGTGCACACAATGTACATTAACTGTTTGCCTTCCACATTTTCTTTCATTTTTTCAAAGGCTGTTCTTTTGGGAAGTTGAATAACAAAATGGCAGATGAAAGATTGATTTCATGTTTGTTATTCTTTTCCTTTGGATATTAACTCATAGTACTTCTGGTTTCTGTTATTTCAGTTTAAATGGTAACTTGTTACCTATATGCAATCCTTGCAATTTTTCGCATTAAATTTTCTCTCATCAGGCCCTTTTTAAGTTGCTTGTTTCAGTGAGGTGATAGATTCAGCATTAGATGAGCTCTCTGTGTACAAAAATGTGCCAGAGAGATTGATCTGTACTAGTCTGAGTGCTATTGAACACTTCTGCCATCTTGCTCGGGGCTGTGCTATGGGTAGATAATAAAGAATGTCAGTTTGAAAGCAGTTGCATTCAGCAGTATTTTTAATGTGTTTTATGTCTGAAGTCGTGAGCTTATGGGCAAGTTCTGATGTCTGTTCTGTTATTGGGGTGAATGTGTACTGAAAATTATACTCAAAAGAGATGTGGGCAATGCTAGATAAAATTATATAAGTTGAAATTACTCAGTTTTTTAGGTGCCGTTTCACATCAACAGTGCTCAAGTTGCACTTAGGAAGTTGGACATTTTAGGAAGTATTTGCTGTTTTGTTAGAGGTGATCTGAAAGTGCTGTTAAAGACTCTCTGGTGCTTTTTCAAGATAGAGAGAAGGACATTTGTATTTCATCTAATTTAGATTGCCTACTTGTATTCTGTCAGTTGCTTATGAACACAAGCCAAAGAAGAGATCCTCTTTGGGGAGCACTGATGCTTACTTAAACAAAATACTGCCAGATTATGATGGAAAAAATGGTTTTGTTCAGAACTATTCCTTAAACTTCTAAAAAGGGAAAGAATTTCTGGAGTGAGATGAGAAGATCCTCAGGAGAAAAACTAAAATTTAGGAGGAAACACTTTTCAATCCCCCACTTCCAACTTGAAGGGAGAAAAGGGGCAGGGGTACTTGTAAAGAATGCCTTTTCTCAATGATACTGTTATTTGAGCTAAAGCTCTTAAATATTCAAATATTAAAGCTTAAGTCTTCAAAACATTTGTCTAATGACATACTTTGAGTAGCTTTATTTAATGTGCTTATTGGCTACTTGCTTTTGGTCCTTAATGTTGTTAATGTAACTCGAGGCTGTTCACATAAGTTTTCCAACTTCTAGTTCAGAAACATTGGTTTTCCTTTTGAAGGTTTTACCATTTTTCACTAAGACAAAATGAAATGCTAAAAGTACAGATGATTAATTTTCACTTGGAAAACAAAAGGGAAGATTGTCAGTGAATGTGGGTGAAGGAGCAGATACCTCCTTGTTGTGAAACAGACCCAGGAGAGGTGCCTTTAGGTGTGCAGTGTAGGACCTGTATTACTACTGGTTAATTATTTATAAGCAACATGTGCTTTCCTAGAGGTGGTTCAGTGTCAGTAGAGTTGAGAGTAGGAGACGCTGCATACAATGAAATATAATTGCAATGTCATACTTGTGAATCTCTTTTTTTTCCAGTTCCTTTGTTGAGGTTGGAGCAGAAAAGAAACTTCTGTTCTAGGCATGGCTGTAAAGGGTTGTAGGAGCTTATACTGAAGTGAATGTTAAATTTTGCTAAGTAAGAGCTTTTCATATTGTGCTCTGCATTGCTTGTAGCTATACATTTTCTGCAAATTTTATTCTCTTCATTTTATGATCATTTGCTACAAGTTGACTGAGCTTGACCTTTGCTGGACTATACTAATTGTTACTGTAGGAATATTATTCTTGATGAACATACACTGTTCCAAGAGCTTTGCTACTTTTATAATTACAAAACCACTTGAAGGAGTGTGGCATATGATAGAATTGCAGTTCAGATACAGCATGGTTGATTTAGTAGAACTCTTAAGTTCCAAGAACTTGCCAGACAAAAAAAAAAGTCTCAGGTGTTATGTGTGAGGAAGATTGTCTTAAAATTGGTATTTTTAACTTCAAGAGTTGTTCTCATGGCTTATTTTCCCCAACCTGTTTCTTTATAGTTATTCATTTTAGCTTTGTTCTAAGTGCTACACTTTTTCCTTCCTTTTCTGTTACTCCATTCTTCAGTTTTGTTTCCCAAATATTTTTTCACTGAATGTTACGGAATTGATACAAAGTTCCCTGTTCATTCTTTTCCCAAATTGTGTCCTTCTCTTTGCTTGTGTGCCTGCATGCTCTCAGCAGCAGTTAGTATATGAAGTGCTGGGACTACGCTTAGTTGGTCTAGGGCTGTTTATATGACCAGAAGAGTGCATGTTATACTTTTATAACCAGTAGACACTAATTTAGCAAGAATGTTTAACTGGTCTCTGCTCACTGTTCAAGTCTCATCTCAGACTCATTATCATTGTGTTCTTTTAGAAAGAAAGAACTTTCAACTACCAAGAAAGATCGAGTAAATCACTGCCTAACAATATGTGAAAACATAGTTGCTCAGTCTTTAAGGTAAGACAGTGTCTTAATTGTATCAATACAAATAGCTGCTTTGGAGTGTTATAGTTGTTTGGGGGATTCCTGGTAATTGCTGATTTAAAATGTTCAACTTATGTTTAAAACTGGAATGACACAATTTCTTTTTACCAACCCAAAGTAATTTTGGTTAAGCATTGGTATTCTTCTACTTCAGCCGAACTAAGGCACAGAGGTCAAATACCTTGCCAGATTATATAGGAAAGAGCAGGTAAATGATCTCCCAGTTCCTAGTGGAGTGCTTCAGTGCAATGAAAGTCTTCTCTTGTGTAATTATGTGTAATGTATGTCTAGTTGAATTATGATTCCCCCCTCAAAAATAGCATTGGTATTCTCTTTTTCATAATGCACACTGTAATTTTTCTAATGTTTTGTTTATTTAGAAATTCTCCAGAATTTCAGAAGCTGCTGGGGATTGCTATGGAACTCTTTCTGCTCTGCAGTGAGGATGCGGAATCTGATGTCCGGATGGTTGCTGATGAATGCCTTAATAAAGTTATTAAAGTAAGAACTTCTGTATACTGTACTACCAGGTTTTGCCTCTTCTTGATTCAGTGTCCTGTATGAATTCAGCCTGATGTTCTTATATTTGCTGCTCTGTTAACAGTATCTCATAATGTAAGAGGTTAAGTAAGCTTTCTATTAAATTCTATATGTGCTCTTAGGAGAGCTTTTTGTATCCAGATTAAGCTATTTTAACTTGTCTCCTGATATTCATCACTCTTTGCTTCAGTTGTTCATTAACTTTATTCTCTTCTAGTTAACCAAAACAAGAGCGTGGGCTTGTCTAAAATCATCTTGGTTTATGGGAGGAATACTCTAGTAATGTTCTGTGAATGTAAAGATACTTAACAGGAAAGGTACAAGTATTATTAAAAAGCTGGCTAAAGGATGTAGTGGCTTTTCATTCCAAACTAGTAGTATGCTGTAATTCAGGTAGTGTGATTTGCTTAGCCTTGGAGGGGGGAGCTTTTAGGCAACAGTTAGAATAAATACAGTGTTCTGGAGGTTGTTCATTACCCTACTGTGATCCAGAATGAAGGGCTTGTTGGAGAACAGTAGGTGGGCATTCATATGAGGTCAGGCAAGGTCTAAATCATGATTCAGAATCTCTTAAAATGAACCTTCTGAGTCACTGTTGTGAGCTGCTACTTCCAGGATGGGTTTACCTTCACCTACCTTTATTTTTAACTCTTCTTTTCCTGTTTTCTGCAATACTTGACCTGCATGATGAATCTAGTTGATGCAAAGTTCAAGTGCTTTAGAAAGACACAAATAACATTCCTTAGCATGAAGGGGTGTGCAGAAGCAAGCAAAAAAATGTCCTTTTTTTTTGGGTTGGGTTTTTTTTTTTCCCTGTAGAAATTTCTCTTAGTTAAGTTCTATTTGTAGCTTTCTGAATGAAGTTTGGGGAGTTGAGCTTGTAGCTGAAAGTTGTATGGAAAAAGCTTACTAGTAATGAAGTACATTCCACAAAGATGAAGAATAAGGAAGTGCAAGTGTTTCTTGCTTTTTTTTATGTTTTGCCGTGTAGCGCTTTGATCTATTCATTCTGATTTAAATGTTTTCCCATTTGCAGGAGTTTAGCAGTCTGTGAATTGCATATTCCATTATGTAACTTAGTTTACTTTAAAAGATGCTCTGAAACTGTTCTAAAGAATGTAGGCTTCCTTCTTTCTTTTCACCAAATTCTTCTGTAGGCCTGATATAAAACTGACTTCTTTAACTCGCTGATCCATTTCATATTGTTGTTTTCTGGCATGTTTCAAGATCACTTGAACAACCTTAATTTATTTTTTCTTTTTCCAAATCTTTGAATGGTACTCTGTTTTGTTTTAAATATTAAAGTGATTTTTAAATGATGGAATCTTCCATAAGTTGTTAAGCTTGCCAGTTGATCCCAGCTGTGGAGTTGGTAGTAGTTATGATATTCCAACCACATACATGTATCTGACTGTTATCAAAGTTGGTCATAGTTTGTATTCTGTTTCTATGTTTTATGCTGTGTGGAAGCAACCTCATCTTTAGGCAGATGCGCTCTCGTGTATAAATGCAGAGACAAAAAGATACACAGTTTTATTTTTGGTCATGCAAGTAGCAGCAGTGCTGATTATGATGAGTGGAACAGAGGCGTCAGGCTCCTAAACTTTCATGTTAGTCAACGTTCAGCTTTTTTGGTACCTCGGGCATTTTAGAGACTAATTCTGTTGCCAGAAATTTGCTTTATGTTTTCTCTTTAAAAATAAGAATATACATGTAAGCATTACTTGTGTAACTGTGTGTCTGTCTGGAGTTTATGCTCATTAAGATAATAAAAATGCAAACACTTGTATAGGCAAGGCTGTAAACTGAAATAGAAAGTAAGTTTAGGTGAACACTCTATAGGTCATCTTTAAGTATCATTTACCCATCAGAACCTGACAGACAGCATAAATGGCTCAGAGTATAAATAACTTTGGTGATACCTTTATTTAAAAAAAAAAATACCAAGTTGGGAATTAACCAGGTTTCTGCAGTTAAGGTGTTACCCAAACTGTCTTGTTTCTGAAGCTGAGGTATAGTGTTGTAGCATTCTGTGTGATAATGATATTGGTGGGACTGTTCGCACATATTGGAGTACAGTTGGTATCAGTAATTGGGTTTTATTATTTGTAGTAATTTAGAGTTGTCATTCCGGTTGGAAAGCATTACAAGCATAGTCTTTTTAGATTCTAGCCTGCTAAAAATATAGGTATACACTTTTAAAAGGAGTTGCTCCAGTTGGGTGTGTTTATAAGGACAGCTTACCCTTGAAGTCAAATAATAGCTCGGGCCTTTTTGTGTTGTTTGGTATACTTGCGTACAAGTGCAGTGAACTCATAAAATCACTAACTTTTGTGAAGTGAGATTTACCTACTGTCATCTCAGCACTTGCACTTAATAGTAGGGGTGCTTGTGAAAACATAAAACTATAAAACAGGTAAGATTTTTCTGGAGACGGTAATACCATTTTATTGTAATGACTGGTAGAACTGAGGGGAATACAGTTTTAGGCTAGGGAAACTATGGTCTGGAGGAGGCACAGGTACTTTACTGACCATGCTGAAACAGTTGTGGCTTCTACATCAGTATGTGCCATGTAAGATATTGTAGTAATCATGAGTAAGCCTGTGTAGATGTGATCTTAATGGTTGGTGGTCAAGAAGGCAGATGGAAAACTTTAAAAAAAATATTGAGCAAGGAATAAAGAATGAAATACTGAACACTATAGCACTGTATTAATCCCTAGTGTAGGTACTTGCATGTTGTATGAAGATGCTTTTTTCTTAGGAAATGTTGATGGAAATGTTCATAAATAGCAGTATGTGTTAGGAAGAATATAGAAGAGAGAGAGTAATCATAGTGTACAAAATACTCCATAGGAAGGGATTACATGTGGCAGAACTATTTTCATATTTTTTTCTTCTCTGCTGCTTTAAAGATGGAGGGAGAATTATTGAGTTGAAGTGTACAGAAAATTACTACTTTTCAGCACTTACTTTCATTTCACAAACCCTATGTCTTAGCCAGACTGCAGGTTCAAACTACAGTGTATGCTCTCATGCAATATGCTTGATTAGATCCTGGGATGCAATACTTCTGCTGTCCAGAGCACCCTGTGGTAATACATGGATGCAGAAAATAGGCTGATTCAAGAAAGAAGGGTTAATACAAATACAGCCTCAGTTTGAGAAGTAGTAGGAGACTACTTGATGGTGGGGATGTATAGCAGGGCATACCTCTTGCTGTTTGTGAATACTATTTTTGTGTTTTAATATTCTATTCATGAGTATCTATTCCTGGAGACTGCCAGAAAGCACATTAGGTTGTCTCTGCTTGTAGTCTGATTCCATATGGCCTTTTTTACGTAGAATGGGTAAAGCAGTTAATATTAACTGCAAATAACTGTTAAGAGTTTGTGGAATTTGTCCATGTTTCTATTTTATGTTTGTGTGAAAGAGAAAGGTGTCTCTCTTAAATACTTAGCACTTTTCTTCTTATACATTCAATAAATATAGGAGCAGTTAGATGGTTCTGTGCTTTTTTTGTGGGTTTGTTTTTGTTTTTTTTTTTCCTGGAAGTTATTTTATTGCAAGTATAACATTGTTCCTGTAAAGTGCCTTCCCTCTGATAACAGTATGTTCTCAATGTGTTTTATTGCAGGCTTTGATGGATTCCAATCTTCCTAGGTTACAATTAGAACTGTATAAAGAGATTAAAAAGGTGAGTTTCTTTCCTGTCTTTCTGAAGTACAATATTTAGTAAGTGGTTTAGTATATTGGAATGTGTGAATAAATCGTGTACGTCTTTTAAGATCAAGGTCAGAGCTTCACTTTGGAAGGATTTGTGACTGTTTAAAGTATTAATTTACCCAGTTCCTCTCTGTTGGCCCCATTGTTTTGATTTAACCACTCCTGAAAGCTTACCTGGCAGAAAATGTGTGAGCATTTGGTGTGAGCAGCAGTCTGAGTTAACCTTCATGATTCTGCACTCAAAAGAATAAGGCATATTCATGATGTTTGCTCCACTGACTGAGCTGGAAAGAATAACTTCAAGATAAAACGTGGTGAAAAGTAGGTAGAGGACAGTGACATTCGTAACTTGGCATAATTTCTTGGAGGAATCATTTGACCAAGACCTGAAGTGACCTGATACAAGTTTTAACTACTTTGTGAATGTATGATGTGTTCTTACAGTTCCTTACGGTAAGAAGCATAGGTAAAAACACTAAAGCATGCCTTTTTGCCTCAAAAGTCACAATTTAGTTTTGTCCATAGGAAGAATTTTAGTAAGAGCCTTTTTGATGTATATGACTACAAAAGAAAAGTGCTGTGTTCAGGACAGTGTCACTGAAATCATGTCTCTTGCATCCTTGAACGTATAGCAAGGCTTGTTTAAAGAGAATATATGTGTGTTATTTGTCAGACAGTAATGCTGTTGCTTTGTGTATGTATTTCTTCGGGAATGAGAGAACTCTAGAAAATCAAATAAATAACAAAATCAATGGGATAGCTTTTCTTCTGTCAGATGTGGACTGCTTGTAGGCCCTGTATGATTATCTTTACCGTATTGTTGTACCTCAGTGTTATGCAAGATTTCTGAGGTTATAGGAACAGACATCTAGCTAATTAAAAAACAACCAAGGTACACAAAACTTGCTGTAAAGTTTCTGCATGCCATTACCAGGTGCAGGAGGAAATATTTGGTTGTTCAATTGGCATGTGCTTCATCTGTTGCTCTCAGGTTCATGACAGAGACAAGAGAAATAGAAGGCATAACAGAAGCACCCAGCAGACTGAATCTTGTTTGTGCATCACTTGGATCACTTTAGGAGCCATGCCAGAATCTGTTGTTTGGCAGTTAACCTGAAAAATGCATATTTTGTAATTCAGATGCAAGATTTTGCTTGTCATGCTAAGAAGGCCGTGAGCCTTTGATATACCAGCTAAAGGAAATAAGAAAGAAATGACAGTTTCTAAACTCAGGTCTTCAGAGAGACTTGATTTGAGAGGCATTTTGATTAGGTTCCAATTCCATTAGGTGTGCAATTTCTCATAGACATCTCTTGACTTCCATAGTTTTTTCTGTACTTCCAGCAGTACAAAAGAGCTGTGCTATATCCTTAGTCATTAGGTGTGAAGGTATTGGGTTTAAGTCAGGTACTCAACTGAAGGTGTCAGTACAGACAAGCACATTTCACAATTCAACCACAACTTCAAGATACAAGACATTATGAAAAGATACAGGTCAATATGTGGGATTCTTTTCTTTGGTGTGCTCAGGAGCTGAGCATTGTTTATTTGCATATCTCCACTGCTGTCAATTTGGTGCTGCATTTAGATCTCCACAAGTGTTCGAGTGATTTTTAGACTCTGATATCATCTGTTTTTCTTTGTTGGTTGATATTTTTCTCTGTGGTATTTTAAGCTGATTTCAGCAGAGTGGAGATTTCAGACATTTCCTTTTCTTTCTTCATGTCCCTATTACTCATTTTGGGTCACTTGGAAAATTCCTAATACCAGCTAGAAAAAAGAAGCCAGTCGTGGAGCTAACTCGCCTTCCTTTAGGCTAAAGGGAAAGTATGGCTTCCAGACACCTTACATTTTTATCTGTTTAAGTAAATTGTATAAAACTGTGTGCTATTGTATATTATAGGTATTCTTTAGGAACTGGTTTACTTGATGAAATGTAACAATTATATACTCTGTCTAGAATGGTGCTTCCAGAAGTCTACGTGCTGCACTGTGGCGATTTGCTGAGCTTGCCCATCTAGTTCGGCCTCAAAAGTGCAGGTAAACACAGTAACAAGATGTTACTGTTCTCAAGTTTTAAATGTATAATTGGGAGGTTGGGAGAATTCCTGTCACATTGTTCTCTGATTTTGCTGTATTTCATTAGCTGATTTTGTTTTAGCAGAGTTTTAGTTGTGTTGTGCATGATTCTGGGGGAGAAGAGGGAAAAACTTGTGAAGACAATGACTTGTACTTTTTTCAGTGTATTTAGTTCTGCCTTAATGTCTGCAAATTGTATTGTGTTGGGTTTTTTTCTGCTACATTCTGCAGCTAACAGGTACATTTTCTACCATTTAGTAATACCACAGAATTTGAGTAAGAGTTAAAAATGTTAAAATGTTTAAATGGGTACAGGGGTTCTGATCTCAAACTAGTTTTTCTCCTTTGCCTTGCTTAGGCCATACCTAGTGAACCTTTTACCGTGTCTAACACGAATAAGTAAGAGACCTGAGGAGTCGGTACAAGAGACACTGGCTGCAGCGATACCAAAAATTATGGCAGCATTTGGCAACTTTGCAAATGACAATGAGATTAAGGTATCTTTCTTTCACCTATTAGTGCTCCCTGTTTTGTCTCAAAGCACAGTAAGCTATCAGCATTATCAGTCAGATGTTACAGAAAGCAGTGTTACTGCTGCATGTCTGAATTGAGGCCAAAGTTGCCCTTACGTGATGTATGTTAAGTAATGTTTTGAGCGAATGAAAAATGCATTTGCTGACTTCTTAATTCACTTCTGTCTTTCTCATGAAAATTCAATGTATCTTTGTTTTTAGGTTTTATTGAAGGCTTTCATAGCTAATCTTAAATCCAGTTCCCCTACTATCCGTCGAACAGCGGCAGGATCAGCAGTAAGCATCTGTCAACATTCACGAAGAACACAGTATTTTTATGCCTGGTTATTAAATGTACTTTTAGGTAAGATTCAGGAAAAAAGATATTACTTTAGTTGTAAGTAACATGAATTTTTTCCATAGAAGGAACTTTTCATATGTGAGAGGTTTTCAGGCGAAGCAAGGATACCAGTTACAGTGCCAATACTTTCTCTATTTTGTGTTAAGTTAGATGAAGATATGACTAAAGCTATTTATATCTGTGTGCTGCAGTGCTAATTCAGTAGTGTCGAAAAGAAGCAGACAAAGCTAGGGAAGCAAGTAGCCTGCTGGAAAATGAGGAGGTTGAGGAATGCTGGAAGGGCTTGCTTAGGAAGCTGTGAAGACTAGCGTTGTTCAGCTGCTTGGTTGTTAGGGTAGCAGGTCTTGAGGTGGACAGTGTGACTGCTATTCTCTGGGCAACGAACACGTACCCTGTAGCCTTTTTCAGAAGTACCACCATGTAGATTCTTTGCTGGAAACCTAACTTAGACCAGAAATTGATTTTTATTGCTTTCTTTTAATTTTTTTTTGTTTTAAATTTGAACTTTTTAAATTTAAAAGCATACAACTTTGTGTCAGTTATTGCTTGTATATTTCTTTGGCTGGGAAGCTTGCATTGTCTTTAGGGTGTTTTGCAGCTCATGCCTGAGTTGGAGTGGAAGCTTTTTTTTCCTGTTTTGTTACTGTTGAGGGGTTCTTATTATGTAGACTATATTGCATAAGGAGAGGTAAGGAAGGGCAACAGATGCATAAAGCATTATTGTGTTAAGACTTGCTTTTTCTAAGATTGTGAAAAATTCAAGTCCTCCGTAGTGGCTTTCCTCTCTGTGGCTTGAAGATGGTGGAATTTTGTGCGCACATTGTTCTTAGCTACCTCAAAGGTGATGTTTTATAATGTTCTGGCAATAGTACTGAATTCAGACAGGAGCACTAATAGGAACTCCATAAATGGATTCTGGGATTTTGTTTTTTAATAGAAGATTGTGGTTTTTTACATAACATGTTTATTCTTAATATATTTGGGGTTTGTCTCTGATTAGCAGGTATGTATGTAAGGTTCCCAGTATTTGAGGGAGGAGGCAAAAGTATGAATGTTATTCATTAGGATAGTAATGTGTATGTCAGGGCCTTAATTAAACTGCCAAGTGAAGAAAGGAAGCAGGTGAGGAGGGGAGCAAGACAGCCTTGATCATTTGGAGGCAGCATCAGAATAAGAATTCTTCTGTGTGTTTCTGTTGAGTGAAAGAGGTAGCTAACAGGGAAGGTGAGGCAGGGTCCTCTGACCATTCTCCCGCGTTGCCTAAGTGATTCTCAGGAATATTAAATAATGCGTATTTTCAAATGTTTCTGAATTTAGAAAGCATTCTTAAGTTGCTTCTAGGTGTTTGAATGTTTTTTGTTTGTTTTTTTAAAATGCTGTTATGGACTACAGGAAACAACATGTGTATTAAAGCTAACCACTGTCAATAAGTCATTCAGCTACTTTCTGCCCCCAGGCTTGTTGGTTCCTGTAGAGGATGATCATCCTACTCTTTTAATCCTGGGTGTTCTACTTACACTAAGGTATCTCATACCTTTATTGCAACAACAAGTAAAGGATACCAGCCTGAAAGGCAGTTTTGGTGTAACAAGAAAAGAAACAGAGATTTCACCTTCACCAGAACAACTCATGCAGGTAAAACGTGAATAATAATCCTAATCTGAAGACTGCTAATTGGAAGAAAAAGATCTTTCATGTGTGATACAGCACTAGTTTGATGAATTCTGAATTTCTTTCTCAAATTTCTGTTCATCTTGGTAAGTGATAGTTGGTCTAGAGACTGGAATTACTTATGAGTAAAGACCAGAAATCCCAGAGAAAATGCAGCAGTGCTTGTTAGGTGCTCCCAAAGTATCTAAAGAACTTCATAATCATTATGGTGTTCTTTGATGTAATTCTCCCTTCTATAAAGACAAACAGAAACAACAGGCTTCTACCAAAAAGGCAGTCAAATGGCTACAGTTAATTTACATTTTCTCCTTGGAAGGGTGTGGTCAAGATTAGGTATAGGAAACATCAGTCATTTTTAATGCACCACTAAAATTTAATGTGGTATGTGAGTTGAAATGTAGTATGTTGCGTCTTCACAGAGATTTAACTCCAGTACTTCATTGGCTTTTAGGTTTATGAATTGACTCTGCATTACACCCAGCATCAGGACCATAATGTTGTTACTGGAGCTTTAGAATTATTACAACAGCTCTTTAGAACACCGCCACCTGAACTTCTTCATGCCCTGACTGCTTCAGGGGGCATTGCACAGGTCAGTGTATCCAAAGATGAGTGTGCCAGCAGGAGCCGCAGTGGGAGCCTAGTGGAACTTATAGGTAAGCTATATTTTCTGGTAATTCAAGTAAAAGGAGATAAACATACACCACCAGCTCTGTTTCTCAATGTTAGCCAAAAGTATGAAGGATAAAATGAAATGTGTGAAGTTCTGCGTGACTTTCCTCCCACCCTTCGCCCCACAGGTCCAGTTAGTTTCTTTCCATCCTTCCTTTAAGTGGGTATGCATCCATTGAGTTAAGACAAACTCCAAAGTATTTTGTACAGTTCATGTTGATGGGTTTTTTTGGTTATACAGAATAAGTTAACTGTGGTAACAGATTTAATTTTTTTCCTCACAAAATTACTGTTGTTCTCACCAAGCAGCTGACAACTGTGATTCATAAAAAGCTGATCTAATCAGAATTTATATTAACTGAGAGCTTCTTGCTGAGTACCAAAAGCAGCATGAAATTAAAGCATGACTTTAGTTTACCTGTAACTGCTAAAATCAGCTGTCAGTGTTCTTGTCTATGAAATGCATGTTATTAAAATTCTCTCTTTAACTGCAACTGACCTTTTTCAAAAGACTCAATCTCTGACTGGATTTCTGTAAGGACTCCTGTACTGACTTAAGAGATCATTCTAATATTGCTGCTATTAGAAGGTAATTCATTAGCTGGAAGCAATCATAGGAGTGGAATTTAAAGCATACTTTTTAAAAAGCAAACTTTGCGCAAGTGATATAGAAAAATAAGAAGTCATTTGATGGTGAATGATCTCAAAAACTGGGACTTCAAAAGCAGCAAGTTTGATGTTTCTTCCTGGCTTTGGGGTTTGTTTTTGTTTTTTCCTTCCCATTTGTGGCTATTAGAATTCCTTCATGATTTCAGCAGCTCTGTCTTTGCCCTGATGTGTTACTTTCTGTGATTTGCAGCTGGAGGGGGGTCTTCATGCAGCCCTGTTCTTGCAAGAAAGCCTAAAGGTGATTATTTTCAAAACCAAATCTTTAATTGCATTCCTTTCTGATTTTTTGGGGGGGTGTTTTGGGGTTTGTTTTCTTCCCCCTCCCCACTTCATTGTCTTGCTGAACTTTGGTCATCATTCACAATTGCTGTTGTGTTATCAACTGAGCCTAAGTAAGTGTAAATTTTCCTTGTGATTTCTGATATTGCAATCAAGATGTTCTAAAATTATTCAAAGCAGTATGATTTTTTTTTCTGTAGTTAACTGGCAAAATTATGGTGATGAATATTGATGCAATTTCCACTTTTAAAGAGCACATCTAAAAATAACCTCTGAACAGGGCATTCTTCCTTTTGGTGGTAATACATAACATTTAATGTAACTCACAAAATAGTTAACCTTCCTGGTTTGGTTAGACCTGTTGTTTTTTTTTCTTCTTTAATGCATGTGTATGTTTGCATGCTTTGATATGATGCTTTTTTTTCTTCTGCTGTTCTCTCTGACTAATTCTATACTGTGTCTTACTGTGGATATTTTTATTTCTGTCAATAGGTAATAAATTTTGCAGGTTTTTAAGTAATTGTTCTGAAGGATTCTTTTCCCAGTTCGTGTATGAAAGTATTGAATATGTAGTTATACAATTACACTTTGCTTAAAACCAGTCATATATCAGTATTAGAATCACTCTAGATACAGCTGTATAAAAGTTTCATTGCCTGTTTTAGGTGAGCAGAATTTTGCTACTGCAGTGGAACTATGTATGAGTATAGTGCAGTTACTGCAAGCATAATGAGACATGTGCAACACTGAAAAGAAAAATTTGGAGGAAAAATAAAACTAAATAAGAATACACAGACTTTAAAGCCCATTATAGCAACTGGCTTACACTTTTTTCCAAATACCTCCTGCCATCTTTGCAAAGAGTCTCCTAATGCTTAAAAAGTATACCAAAATGTGAAATAGTGGTTAGAGCTCAATGAAATAGTGTTTATGAATGCAGTGATAATTTCTAGGTTAGAAACAACAGTGTGAAGGAAAGGGTGTTTTGAAAATAGATATTGCTGCAGCATCCAAAGGTGAGACAGAATGCAACAGATCACAGTAATGACACATAAAGCTTTGAAATGAATATTTGTAAATCATCATTTTGGTATTCTCAATCATTAGGAGTCTTCAATGTAACTTTGAAGTGCTAATAATAATGCAAATTCAATTAAAGTACTTGTTGAAGCATTAACCTTTTCTTCATTCAGTGGGAAAACTTATGAGTTATCAGCTTCTTTCCTCTCTCAAGATCATTGTATGAAGATTTTGTGGTCTAAAATAATGGCATAAATGAGTTTGAAGAAATGCATTCACAATCTTATGCTTTGTACAGGTTGAATTTCAAGTTACGAATTACTCATTTCCTGCTGCTCGTTGTTGTAGAAAGGAGAGGAAAATCAAGCTTATTCCCAGTTCCTATTTGATGCTGTTGCAGACTACTGTGTATAGAGTAGCAGGCTTCTGCTGTTGGCTGTGGGTGAAGCTTCTGTAGCTGCAATGCACCTTTGTGTGTACAAGTGTAAAGTGAGGCTGATCTACAGAAATCTGTGGCCCTAACATAAGAACTCAGATATTCCATGTCTTTTCAGACTTACTGCTTCAGACAAACTTTAGTTTTGAGCAACTGACCTATGCTGGTTTATATTTCAGCTGCAGAAAATTACTTGCAAAAAAGGCTGAAAAGTAATTTTGAAATGAAAACCTGTGTTCTGCATCTTAACTGTTGGGTTTTGTTATTTTTATTTTTTCCAAATAGTGGGGAATATCATGCAGCTTGCTTATATACTCATAAACATGGAAATCCTAATGTGCCTAACGTGTTTTTTAGAGTCTTTCCTCTTCCACTTACTTTTAAAGGGGATCAGCTGTGGAAAGCAGAAGAATATCCTGGTTTGTGTCAGTGAGATGAATGTCAATATGAGAGAATAGTGACAAATGCTTTTAGTTGGGAGCTCTAAGCAGTATTTTACTCATTCTTTCATAGGAGTTTGTAGCTCTCAATTGCTGTTATTTTATGTAGAGCATACATGGTAATGTGGTTACTTTTATGCCTTACAGGTTTGAATAGTGTAAAATACACTTTCTGGAGCAAGACAATTCTGCAATGTTACTGCTATGTATGAAAGCAGTTGTGATAGAGAAATGAATAGAAAAATATGTTAATGCTTTTTATCCCTGGGAACTTAAACTAGATGTAAAAGAATTCACCTAGAGTTATCAAAACATTAACATTTTGCATGATGAATCTTAGACTACCAGTGAAGCTCATTCTAAATGGCAAAACAGGCATAACTCAAAGTGGCTGTTATGAATCTTAATGTCTCAGCAAGTGACATGAGATCCAGAAGGATGGCCTCAGTAGCTCTCTCTGCACTCTGTATCCTGTCCCATTTACAGACCTTTCAGTGCAGTTGTGTCCTTGGTTGCTCCCAGGCAGTGTGCATCTGCAGGTATCTTTCTCTTTCCACTGCCTCTATTTAAAATGTGGGTACTATTCTGTAAGAGAATTCTGTGATGATTGTGTTAGGTTATAAGTGCTTCTCATTTTTCCTGTGGCAAAATCCTTTCTGAAGATTTTTGCCTTATTTTAGTCCATGTCTGTTGTCCATGGTTCATCACCCTGTCCCAGTTATGCTGTCTTGTGCTTCTGGTCTGTGCTGCTCTTCCCCCTAGGCATTTTCCATTCTGTTATCACTGGAGTTCCAAGCCCCAGACTGCAAGTAGCCTTTGATAATTTTCATAGCCTGAAGGAGGAAGAGGTTATGTATTCTATTACTTGTAGTGCTTTAATGCCCTTTTGAGTTGAGGGCAGACATCCAGTTGCCAGGTATCCAGCCCTTAGTAATGGGACATACTTGATGAAGTTAATAGGATCTTAAACATAGTCAACAAAAATAAACTAGAATGAGTAAGGTCATAGGTCCTGAATGGTTACACTGTTAAATAAAATTACTTAACTGTATTTCCTTGTCACTGCTGTCTGTCTTCTGATCAGATGGTGAGGGATTGGATATTCACTTTTTTTATTCCTTCTCTTTTCCATCATTTGCCTGTCATAGGTTTGAAAAATAATGTGGATAATTTTAGATAATAATCACATCTAACTGACTTCAACAGTTCAGCATTTTAAGGTGACTATACTTTTGGAATACTTAAGGTTTTTCTTGCATTACTTCTCAGGTAAAATACTTCTTGGTGAAGAAGAAGGTTTGGAGGATGATCCCGAAACCCGGTCAGATGTCAGCGCTGCATCATTTGCAGGTAGCTGGCTTTCCAGCAGTGCAGTCAGCCTGTGTTACATTACAAAACCATTATTTTATTGCTCTCTCTAAAATATAAAAGTGATGTGTTAATGGTCACTGGGAAGTGGACAGACACCCAAAAAAGAGGCTAGCAAAAATGAAACCATAAATACTCCTGGGTCTAAAACAATACTTACATAATGAAGTTGACTGCCTGGGTTTTTTTTAATGGATAGGCTGTCCTATTAAGCTAGTGGTATAGCTGGAATGGCGTTTTACAGATGTTTATTTCCCTACCTGTAGTTTAACTGTTTATTTATATGCTTTCCTTAGCCTAGTTTAATACATGGCTTAGTATGCAGTGTCCATATCAAGTAAAACACAAGTTTAAACACTTTATTGACTCATAAATGTCTGTGTTTTGCAGCTTCTATGAAGGGTGAGATAACCAGTGAACTAGCTTCTTCATCAGGTGTATCAACAGCTGGGTCAGTAGGGAGTTCAGCTGATCCTGCTGGACATGATATCATCACTGAGCAGCCACGTTCCCAACATACGTTGCAGTCAGACTCTGTAGACCTGTCGAGCTGTGATTTGACAAGTACAGCTACTGAAGGAGAAGAAGATGATGTTCTTAGTCGAAGCTCCAGCCAGATTAGTGCTGTCCAGTCAGATCCCACTATGGACCTGAATGATGGTACACAAGCTTCCTCACCAGTTAGTGATAGCTCTCAGACTACTACAGAAGGTCCAGACTCTGCTGTAACCCCTTCGGACAGTTCTGAAATTGTAAGTGTGCAACGGGCAGAGGGGGGATCCCCTTCTACTGAGGGGCTCGACATGTCTCAGAGCTCTTCCATGGAGGGCCCAGACTTGGATTCATCTCCTTACTCGTCTTCTACTTTTCCATCCTCAGCTAGTAACAATGGAAAGGTCAGCAGCTCGCACCTCTATTGGAGAGCTTGACCTCCTTTTAACACTTTCACTTAAAAACTGCAAAGCTGTAATCAGTGTGTTCACTGGGTAGGTCATATGAAGGCATTAACCGATGGTCACACACTAGAGGAACGTCAATATCAAAGGCTTGACGTAAATGTATCCTCTTAGTAGCCTGTCCTTCATTTTGTATAGATATATTAATAATTATTTTGGTGCAGGAGGACTAATGGAAGTGTTAAAGGGTGAACAGTCTATTTGGAATGATAGAGGAGTATTTTTGGAACCTAATGCTTCACATTGTTTCCTGCCTATGCTTTTTCAGTTGGCAACACAATTTTTTTTTTTTTCTTTTTTTTTATTGCATTGTAATGATTTCTCCTATACTGAGCAAATACTGCATGTTTTACTCACGTAGCAGTTACATATCTAATAAACACCTGAAATGTTCATACAGTATAGGTATTTTAATAAATTTCCCTCAAGCAAGTGTGAGGTTGTGATAAAATCAGCAAAACTGAAATTCCTGGGAGCAAGAGCAGAAAATGTAAAAAAAAAAAAAAGGAATATTTAAAATTTCTTAAGTTCTGTTTTTCAAAGTTTGTAAAAATTTTGACTGAAGTTTGTTGATAGTAACTTTGGAAGAATAACAATATCTTCCCACTACAAAAAATGGTAAATTTACAATTATGATAGGCACGTAGAATCATAGAATAGTTAGGATTGGAAAGGACTTTAAGATCATCCAGTTCCAATCCCTCTGCCATGGGCAGGGACACCTCACACTAGACCGTGTCACCTAAGGCAGTGTCCAGGTCTGGTCTTGAATGCTGCCAGGGATGGAGTGCTTACCGCTTGATCAGGCAGCCTGTTCTAGTACCTCACCACCCTCACAGTAAAGAACTTCTTCCTAATACTCCTGCAACTGTGAGCATTTAGGAACAAAAGGAGTGATGAAGATTGTTCAGTCTCTGAATTAAACGTAGGCAGTGCAGAGGCTAAAGTGAGAAGGCATTTATTGACAGGTTGTGTTTATTGACACAAATTGTTGTCAAGTTGTTGTCAGATTGTTGCAGATGTCAGTTTACATGCGTTTTGCAAGCAGTAATTACAAGTAACATTATTTTTTTGTAATTGACAGACTAAGTGGTTGTCCCAGTTACACACACACAGCTTTTTAAGGAACAATTTCCAGGTGCTTATAAAGGCAAGGAGTAACTGAAAAAGTATCTTGCCTTCCGGTAAATTGAAAATGAAAAGTTTTTTACTTGGTCTCTTGTTATTGAATTGCCTTTTATGCTTATTTTTCCATCTACCTACTGCCTATATATTGCAGTGGTACCAAGGGTCAAACTGCTGGAAGTGTCCATTTTAGTCTGGTTCAAAGTGAAGGAATTAAAATACATTTGAATTTACTAGTCCTTTTTTGTCCTAAACAGTGTGTTCTCAGTTTGACTTTACATGTCCAGGACAAGTGAAGTTATGGGAGAATTTGACAGCAAGAGACAAGTTCAGTTTGTGACAGTAAAGGTGTTGGTTGTGATTTGTAACTGCTGAGATAGAGGGGCAGTTGTGTTTGGAATAAGGGAGCAAGGAGAGCTGCAGGGGAAGCAAGTGTTGTGACTTTCTTCCTGTTAATATCCAAGCTTATGGTGCAAGTGGGAGGCTCTCAGATGTAACTATGGCCTCAAATAGCCCCAGTGCTGGAGGAGGATGGGAACTGCTTTATGGCCTGCATGCATCTGTACACTAATATTTATCAGACTCCTATTTGCTTTCAGATTATTTCTAGATGACTAACACTGCATGTTTGAGATTTGGTGGTGTGTGTTAAGCTATTTTAAGTCCTGTCCTTGTATTGTGTAGGTTTTGGAGGGTGCTGAAGGGCAGTATTCTGGAATGCAAATTGGGCAGCTGCAGGATGAAGAGGATGAAGCTGCAAATATTCTCCAAGATGATTCATCAGAGTCTTTCAGAAACTCTTCTCTTGGTATGTAGGTAAATTGAGATTGGGATCAGGCAGACACATAACTGGTGACATGTTTAAGGCAGGTGTTACAGGTGCATCTGCTGTTTCATTTCCAAGGGAATGAAGATTCATGTAATGGATGCGAAAAACCTAAGGAATCACTTGTTTTGATCACTGCTAATTTATTTTTCATGTTTGTGTACTTAGTTTAAAGTGCTTTTAATTTGCATCTGAAATGGTATTTCATGGATTGCCTTTTTCTAAAGCTCTTCAACAGCCTCACCTGTTGAAAACCACAAGCCATAGTAGGCAGCCTTCTGATAGCAGCGTGGATAGATTTCCATCAAAAGAAGATGCAGCAGATCCTGGTGATCACGAAAATAAGGTGAGAAGTAGTCACAGTGGTCTGCTTTAAAGTCTAAAACAACTAAGTTGAGAAAAAAGATATGACAGTTATGCTGATGTAAATTAGTGGTAAATGTGGGTAGCCTGTGTGCATGGGGCAGTTTGTTATGGGTCAAAATAACTAGGGTTGAATAGTAAATCTGAGTTACAACCCAAATTTCTTGTGAATACGCGAGTGATATCTTGAATGCAGTCACAAACAAAGCCAAAACAGAACACAAACTACCGAGAACACAAACCCTTTTTGTGTGTGCATTAGTAGGGTACACTGATACTTTGTAATCTGAAATATCTTTGTGCTGGTTGTAGCTGTGTAGGGAACTTCATGATCTTGTCGAAATTATGATGTCTCATTCTCTGGGCCTCTCTTTCTGCAGAGAGGCTCATACCATTCCAACCACAGGCTACTGATTTCCTCTTGCGGTTTTCTGACTTGAGCTTTGGACCTTGTTTTGAGCTGGGGCACAGCAGTTTCATTTGTGGCAGGCAGTAGCCTTGGCTACTGGGGAAATCTAAATGTGAAACCACAGAGGGTTGTCAGCCTTCTTTGAAAACAACTTGGGAATTAATTGCTTCTCATACAAAGTTTCCAAAGATCATTTTTTGTCACTAGAAAGTGGTTTATGAGACTTCAGATGCAAACAGCACATGTGGGTAATTCAGCAAATTAATAGAATTATTGTTGTTTCTGTGATTAAGTTAAACTAATTCTGATCCTGGATCCAGACTTCCCTAAAACATTACATTTTAAGGCCTTTTTTACATTTGTATTAAACACATTTTGCATTACTGCACATCCCCAAATGTATAAAGGTCGTATTTCTAAATCTTGTGCTTAATATTTTATTGAAATTGAAGATTAATTTTTATATGTATAAATACTGTGATTTGCCTTCCCTAGCCCTCCAGGGTAAAGGGAGACATAGGTCACTATACCGATGGGGATTCTGCTCCTTTAGTGCACTGCGTTAGACTTCTGTCGGCCTCTTTTCTACTTACTGGGGAGAAAGGAGGTAAGTTTTTTTGTTCCACTCATTGGTTCCTTGTGCCTCTCAATGTGCAAAGTCAGAAATGGGATCATTTTACTTTGGTTTTTAATCTCACTTTATTTGAGATTTCCCTGGTAGGGTTTTCTGTGGCAGTCCTGATTTAAATGATTGCACCAGAGTACAGGACAACCTAAAACTCCTTAAATTGTGCCATTTTACAAGGAAACTTGAACCATTGGGCATCTAAAAAAGTGTTATGGTAACTTAACCTGCAAGTTACTTAATTACATTTACAATTTGTAAATTCTAATGAGATTTAAACTGTGGGGCCATGATGCGTTATAGATTGTATGAAGCTGTGAAGACAATCTAATATCAGTATTTCTTTTTATCAGCATTGGGTGCCTAGTTTTGTTTTTTTTTGTGGTTCTTTCAAGTACTTGTCTTAATATTTTTACAGCTGATTTTTGTTTACAATGCCTAATGTTTTAATGAAAACAAGATTAAATGTATCTTTTTTTAGCTTTATCACTGTTGTGTTTGAATTCTGTGTTAATTTTTCTGAACTCAGAGGAAGTGCTGTTGTATCAATTTGCTTTGAAAATGTAACTATTCTAAATGATTCAGCTGGAGTAAAGTAGAGAATTGATTTAAGGTTTTCAGAGACCTATCTGAAATCTCAAGTTGAACTTTCTTCTCCACTTTTAGCATCTTGCAGCATTTAAACAAGTTAGTGTGGCTGTTTTTCATGTGAAGTGGTCAAAGAGAAGCTTTTTGAGGTTACATGATTGTTGGAGGAGGCATCTGGGGCTCAAAAGAAGAAATATTTACCTTTCTAGCATAATAATGAAATGTCAGTGGGGATTTTCCAAAAAGCCTTTATGGTATACTTTTTTCCACTGGGAAGTCCATGTCACAGGCATGTGTGTATGTGTCATTATATATGGAGGAAGCGAGGTGGTAGTGTAGTAGTTTGGTATGTTTTCTTTAAAACAAACAAAAAGACCATAGCATCATAGAATCATAGAATAGTTGGGGTTGGAAAGGACCTTAAGATCATCCAGTTCAACCCCCCTGCCATGGGCAGGGATGCCTCACACTAAACCATGTCACCCAAGGCTTTGTCCAACTTGGCCTTGAACACCGCCAAGGATGGAGCATTCACAACTTCCCTGGGCAACCCATTCCAGTGCCTCACCATCCTCATAGTAAAGAACTTCTTCCTTATATCCAATCTAAACTTCCCCAGTTTAAGTTTTAACCCCATTACCCCTTCTCCTGTCACTACAGTCCCTAAAGAAGAGTCCCTCCCCAGCATCCCTATAGCCCCCCTTCAGATACTGGAAGGCTGCTATGAGGTCTCCATGCAGCCTTCTCTTCTCCAGGCTGAAGAGCCCCAACTTTCTCAGCCTGTCTTCATATGGAAGGTGCTCCAGTCCCATGATCATCCTTGTGGCCCTCCTCTGGACTTGTTCCAACAGTTCCATGTCCTTTTTATGTATAACTGCTGTCTCTGATGAACTACTTGCTCTGCCTTCATTTTTTTTTATCCAGGCTAAGGTATTTATATCATACAGAGTTTTTAATTAATTTAAAAACAGTTAATGAAGCTTTCAAATACCACTTGGTTTTGTTTTCTTCTCTCCAGCTTTAGTTCCTGATAGAGATGTGAGAGTCAGTGTAAAAGCTCTGGCAGTAAGTTGTGTTGGAGCAGCCGTTGCACTTCACCCTGAGTCTTTCTTCAGCAAACTGTATAAAACACCTCTTGAAGCAATGGGAGAAGAGTATGGTATGTTGCAGTTCGCATATTCCATTTTAATAGTGTGTTTGAGGTTTTTAAATGCATGAGGCAGCACTAAATATTGCACCAGTATTGATATGAACATGCTGTCTGAACACTATTTTTGCTTTTAATAAAAATGAAATCTCATTGAATGAGCTTATATAGCTTCTGACAAGATGAAGCTATTTTAGTACAACCGCTATACAAAAGCAGTTTGTTTTTCTTATAAGTGGTTTCTTCTAATTTATTTCAGGCCAACTTATAAATGGTTTCTATTTTTTATAAATGCTGCAATATGATCATCAGGGACCTGGAGTATTCAACTGATTTGATACTGGTAGTGGCAAAGGTGAAGTGTTAACCAAAACTCTTCTTAGATTTCCAGAAACAGAGCAGTTTGTGTACAATTGAAATAAACTGCTGATGTTTTTATGTATAATCACTGGATTGAATGGTGTGAATGATCTGTAGGTTATATCCAAGGGTAGAACCAAAGCAGGCATATTGTGAATATGCTGATACTGATTGTGCAGGAATTGGTGCCTCCACTGAAACATTTTTAGGGATCATATAAGTCTAAGACTAGTATTTTTAAAATAAAGTAGTTGTAACTTATTTTCTTAGAGGAGCAGTATGTATCAGATATTCTGAACTACATTGACCATGGAGATCCCCAGATCAGAGGAGCCACTGCCATTCTGTGCGGAACAATTGTCAACTCTATTCTAATTAAATCCCGCTTTGATGTGGAAAAATGGCTTATAAATGTCAGAAACTCAACAGGTAACAGTTTGTTTTAAGGGTGGGTTTTGTTTTGTTTTTTATGTAACCAAAATTTTCTTTTGTTTCATTGCTCTAAATTCTCTCTTTGTTAGGAAATCTCTTTTCCTTGGTGGACTGCATACCTCTGTTACAGAAAACACTGAAAGACGAGTCCTCTGTTACATGCAAACTGGCTTGTACAGCTGTGAGGGTAAGCAGAATTAGCAATTTATTTGCACCACCACAGATCACAGGGGTGTTAATTGTTGACCAGGATCCTGCTATGCTCAGATGTCTGAACAGAGAGCAAAAACTTGCTTCTTCCCCAAGAACTTCGTTGTAGAACATGAATTCAGGCACAGGAATGGAGGAACAAACAGCTGGAAAATTATGTTGGTTAGATCATCTAGCTCATAATGACATTTCTAATCATGAATGTACTGGTTTGAGCTGTACTGTTGCATTAACCAACAATAGAATAAGTCCATTAGATAGGATATCTAGGCTGAAGAAGGAAGTGTGAGCATATGACACCTGGTTGTAGCCTGTATTTGGAGAGCAAAAATTAGGTGTGAGAAATGGCAAGAAAACAGTGATTATTTCCTGAAATAATAATTTTTAAAAGCGAGAAAAATGTCAGGAAAGCAAGTTGTTCAAACTGGGTAAAAAAAAATGATTGAGCAGTTGTTAAAATAGAGGTAAGAGCTGAGTTGGTGAGTGGAACTTAGAGTGTGTGAATTTTATTTTTGTAACAAAATCTGTGGAAGGTGTTGTGTGAAAAAGCAGAGGGATGAAGGAGTGAGCTTTTTCCTGAGGAATTTTCCAAAGAAGTAGAGCAAGAAGGACGAATTGCAGGCCAAGGGAAATTAATTCACTGGGGAGAGACACAGGGTGGTTGGCTGTATTGTAGCTTATAGGTCAGTGAGACAAAGCATAGCTTTTAGTAAAATACAGATACTTACTGTATGGAAAGTATGATTTCATGAGCTAAGAGGAGGGATCTGTAATGCCACTGAGGGAAGGAAATACAGTTAGTTAAATGATGCTATCTTTTTTAACATTCTGTTCAGTGATCTTACTGTTTAAATATAGTGGGTTTATTTATGGTTACACTTGTGATTATGCCTTTTTGCAAGACTTAGAATTGTTCAGTTATGGCAACTTATATTAGTCAATTTTGACTTGTTCTTTCCCTCAGCATACAATGTAGCCTGACTTCATACCTTTCAGCAGAAATGTTCTAAAGCATTTTGGGTTCTTAATCCCTGAAAAAGAAAGTACTTTTTTATGTAGCTAAAGATGACATAGTATAGAGTTCTACAGCTTTTTCCAAGTATCACACATTGTGCACGTAGTTGAACAGCCATTAAAATGTGGAGGTCTGACTGTTTCAAGAACTTTGGAAATCAGAACTAGGTGTCTAAAAATACTCTATGGAAAATTGGAGACACTGTTTTTGAATGGATAAGAATTAATGGTGCTTGTGATGGTTAAGCCCTATATTAGACCTTACTCTTTGAAGGATTTTCCTCTGATCTCCAAGGCTTGTGCTCCTCTCTGGAGTTTAAATTCAGCATCGGGTTTGAGTGGTTTGCCTGGAGCTACTGTCCTACCCTTACAAAGTACTTGGCTCTGGAGATGTCTCCTAGCAATTAAGCAATAACTTTTTCTAGTATTCTAAATAAAACAGACTTTTCTGACTCACTTAAGTACTTTGATTCAGTGAGTCTCTCCTGTAATGTATTTTAAAGTTGTTTCTTCTTTTCAGCATTGCATCATGAGCCTATGCAGTAGCAGTTACAGTGAACTAGGTTTACAGTTAATTGTTGACCTCCTTACACTGAAGAATAGCTCCTACTGGCTAGTAAGGACAGAACTTCTGGAAACACTTGCGGAGGTAGATTTTCGGTAAGTGTACATAGTTTTCCATGGGTGTTTTAGCTTCAGTGCAAAGATGCTATGTATGGGAAACTGGAAGCATAATGGAGCAGTTTCTTCTGAAGCATCATCAAGTTTCACAAAATTAAGACCAGTTGTTTGTCTCAGAGATACATGAATTCCTTTGTCAATTTACCATTGACTTCACTACCAAGCCCAATCCTTGTAATGCTGTATTGGAGTTTCTAATTCAGTGGTCTCTTTATCAAGTCTTCTGTAAATTTGTGATTGGAGAGACCATGTAATCTTGAAACTCACTTGGATTTCGTGTTTAGTTTTGCATATTTTTCATAGGAAAAAATCCCTGAGTTATTCTTCATTAATGTCAGCTCTCTTTCGTTGCTTGGTTTCTGTTACACTGAGAGGAATATGACTTTACTTACTTTTCTTGCATTCGCTCATTGTCTACAGGTTCTTCCACGCTGAAAGACAAAGTAGGTTTATGTGAAAATTCTTCAGGCTATCCTTAGTCATACAAAATTGAACTCTTTTCTGAATAGTGATGTTTGGAATGTGTTACCATCTTTTCAAAACTGTCTCATTTTTCCCTGTGGGGATGGGGGAAAAGGAGGGAGGAAAAGCCGAAACCAATTACAATCACAATGTGTAAATAACCTTTTTTAACTGAAGGAAAGTAATTCTTCTGTTGCACTAGCCAGATAGTAGTTTAGCAAATGGCTTACCTTTTTGAAAGGTAGCAAAAAGTTTGTTTACTTGTTACAGGTTCCCTGCAGTGGTGTGTTTGAAAAAAATAAATAAACAAAAAGGCTCTTTGGAGCACTAAAGGGAGAAATAACATTTAATGTTAACTAATATGCCTTAAATTCTGGTTTACTGTAGGTTAGTCAGCTTCTTGGAAGGGAAAACTGAGAGCTTGCACAGGGGTATTCATCATTATACTGGTGTAAGTAAATTATTCAGTAAGTGTATTGTGTTTCTGGGTGAGGGTACCAGTGCAATTTCAGCTCTTCATGTTTTAAATTCTAAACATAAGTTTCCAAATGCTGATAGTTGTTGCAAGTATGTTTTGTTTGCAAGTTATGTTTCCAAGTATGAGTCTCAAAGCTCATGCTCTGAGACTTGTTACAATTGGAAAGATACTTTACTACTGAGATTCAAGTATTCTGGTGTTCTTTGGGGTGTGTGTGTGTGTGCGCGTGTGTGGTTTTGCTGTGTTGTTTTTCTAGACTTCAAAAAGTTTTTGGCGTTTATGTATTTAAATGGTGTATTTGGCAATGTTAAGGTAAAGATGATTTTACCAACTTGGATAACAGATGAAATCTCACTAGTTAACTATCTTTTAACAGTCTGGTCAATTGATGAAAATGTTCAAGGAATTTTACTGTGCTAACTTACTTTCTAGCTACTAAAACTTCAGGAGAGAGTGCTTAACGATGTTGTGATATGTCTGCTTGGAGATGAAGATCCAAGAGTGAGACATGTAGCTTCAGCCTCATTAGTGAGGTATATATGGCTTTTTTGTGCTTTCCTTTTGAAAAAAGTTTAGAAAGGTACTTCTGTGTTACTGTGTACCTGTAACTAAAATAATCCCTTGGTGGTTTTATATTATTGTTTAAATGAGGGGTGGGAGACAAATGCAGCTTTGTGGTACTTAGAACGTGCATCATTCTGAATCCTCAGGCAATTGTACTTGCCTTTTTGTTAGCATTGTGATTATATTTAACTTATTACATTCTGAGGGTCACTTACAATTTCAAGTTTGTTTTCTGCATTCTGAAGTGGTTCGGGCAGTATCCTGACAGTAGTTGCTGGGCTTAAACTGTTGCAGTTCTAGCGAGTTGTCCGAACTCCCGTTGTACTTCCCACATGGTTATAAGCGGTGTAGCTTAAAACTTTCATGCTTACTGATGATAGTAATGTAACTAATCTTGTTTAACAAGCTGCTGTTTGCTATACCGTAACACAGTTACAATTGCTGCACCAAACAGTAAAGATTAGTTGCTAGTTTATTGATGTGAATTCAGGGGCTTAATTTTTATGTTTAAAGAAGTTGGGAGTATGTAATACTGAATTTCTGGAATATTTTTTTGTCAGAGGAGGCTCTTCCCTATTTTTTCAGATTATTAGTTACTGTGTAATTCCTAACAACAAATAAAGGACAATGAAGCCTTAAAAATTCTGCCACTTAAAAGCATTGATATTGCAAAAACAGCTCAGTAGAGAAGTCATTCAGTGTTACATCATGGTTGGCATTTGTTGCTTTTATTCATGGACTTGATTTTTGAAATGGAGTTATTTTATCTGACTGGTAAGAAGTTGGAGTTTTTCCATGTCTTCAGGCTGACTTAGTGACAGCACATGTGTTAAGGTTGGAAAAGACTTAACTGCCCAAGAGCATTGCTCCAAGCTTGCAGAAGCCTCTTGAAACATCCCATGTGGGCATTCGTTTGAAGTACTGGCAGTGAAATGTCTCTACAGAAAATGTCTACCGTAATTTTTTGTTGTTGTCTAAGTCGAAAATGTTTTTCAAGAAGACTGGGCCTTGTATGTTTAAAGTTCACTGCGTAGAAATCAGATGGTAAAGAATTGTCCTTTTCGGGTAGAAATTATAGAATCATAGACTAGTTAGGTTTGGAAAGGACCTTAGGATCATGTAGTTCCAACCCCCCTGCTATGGGCAGGGAAATCTCACACTAAAGCATGTCACGCAAGGCTCTGTCCAACCTGGCCTTGAGCACCGCCAGGGATGGAGCATTCACAAAAATTAGTTTTTAGTTGACACAGATATCCACGGGGAAAACATCTGGGGAGACAGGGAAACACAGAAATACTCTAGTGAAGTGGTCATTGCAGTGTGTATAGGTAGGTGTGCCTCTAAATGCTTGTTTGGTTTTTTTAACTGCCATATGTCAGTTTTTTCTTTGATTTGTGCTCCTTGATTAAAAGGAAGAGCTGTTTTTAAGCTACATTATACAGTATCAGTTTTAGTAACAGCTTTTATAATTTGATGCCTAATTGGTGTGTTCACCCTTCTGAATGGTATATTAAATATATTTTAAATTGTATATTAAATCATTTCTGATTAGTACTTTTTGATAATTATCTTTAAGGCTTGTTCCAAAGCTGTTTTATAAGTGTGATCAAGGACAGGCTGATCCAGTTGTGGCAGTAGCAAGAGATCAGAGCAGTGTCTATCTGAAGCTACTAATGCATGAAACACAGCCTCCATCTCACTTTGCAGTAAGCACCATCACCAGGTATGTTACATGTCTTGTGTTGCCCCAGAAGGAATGTGGACCCAAATTTCAATTGGTAATGCCTAGAAGCATAGTTAAATCCTGCAAGTTCATGTGCTTATGAATTCTTTTTCCAGTCTGTAGGGGCATCTGTGGTAGGTTTAGGCTCCACAGAAGCGGACTCCTGTTTAAAGATTAAACTGGTGTGTGAGTTACTAATGATGTGCTCACACATTGATCATAGGGAGTCGTTGTTCTGTGAAAAACTTTTATCTTCATCCTGAAGTCACCCTTTGTCCATTAAATTGCGGAAGTGCAGCACTCCAAGCTAATTCTGTGTGAACATTGTTATCCTTTAGGTATGTTGGTCGATCTGGATTTCTAACTCTTCAAATCCTGTTCAGTGATTGTGGTTGCAGAAGCCTATATTGCCTGTATAACTTAAAAATAAATTCTGATAGTGTGATCTTGTTGCTGCATTTTTGCTGCCAACTTCACTTCCCTAAAGTCTTCTGTTTAGATGTCATGTCTTATGGACAGTATGAGTTGTATATATTTATGGGGGCTCTTTGCCTCTATTAGCTTGTAGTACCAGATTTTAAGTATGTACCTTTTTCATACATGGTCTTGATTGTGTCACTTAAGATTTATCTACTGTAGTATGGAAACCATAGAACTTTGTGGACAATGTTATTTCAGATACAAAATAGTGGGTTTTTTACTACAGCAGTAATCCAAAGGTTGTGAGCATGCAAAAATGTTGTATGGATTTGAGCAAAAGCAGACTGATGTTGAATTGGTGGTGATCTCTAGAGCACCTACTTTAAGTATTGAGAGTTTGGTCTGCTGTTTCTGTTTGCTAATGAAAAGATTTGATTTATAAATTAAATTGCTTTTGCTAGTAGAGAAGCAAAAATATTAAACTAAGGTATTATTGAAGTGTTCCCAGATTTTGTATTTTGTAAGCAGTCTATAAAATAATTTAAGCCATAACAATTTTTATTTGAGCTGTTTTTAAGTACATGTTTTAGTGGTGTAAATGTTTTTATTTCAGAACATACAGAGGTTACAACATGCTGCAAAGTCCAACTGATGTTACTGTGGAAAACAATCTCTCAAGGGTTATTGCAGCAATTTCCCATGCATTGACAATATCCACTACAAGAGCACTTACAGTGAGTTTTATTGGTTGTTATAGCAGCTGACCTTTTCTCTTTCTCACTTGCTTTACTTTTTATTATTTCCTGGCTATATTTGTACCTGCATTTTTGGTACTGTGGCAGTAGCAATACTAATATATTTAATTCTCACTCTTCAGATGCTTTGTTTTTGTTGCAAACTCTTCCAGTGATGAAACTGATTCTGTTCCTGGTGTTAATTTTTCAGTTTGGCTGCTGTGAAGCTTTGTGTCTTCTCTCCACAACATTTCCAGTCTGCACCTGGAGTGTAGGATGGCACTGTGGGTATGTTGGCAGAGTTTTACAAAGAAAAGTGTAACATCAGGTTGCTTTTAAAAATACTAAGTGTCAGCATTTTTTCATCTCTAGAATCACAGCACATATCACAGGGGTTGGCTGCAGCCACTGTAATAGATACATATGGTCAGTATCCGTCAAAAAAAGTAATAGGAAAAAATTCCATGCTTTTGAAAGAATGTTTATCTTCAGGATTTTGTCTTGTAGTATCTCTCTAAAATCAGATCATGATCATTTTCACCTTGATCTCATGTTTATGTTGAAGAACAGTTGTAAAGGAAGTTGCTTCATAGTTGCTTTTATAACTGTAAAAGTATCAGATGCCTTCTCTATTCAGAACACTGAATGGGAACAGCAAATGAGATAGCCAGTACTGAAGAGTTATGTATTTAATACATGACAGCCCCAAAATACTTAGGTTCTGAGAGGTTTCTTCAGAATGAGACTGTACAGTTGGCTGCTCTGAAGGTTTGATCTTGCCTCTGATTATCAATGTGCTGAGCCATATGAGCTGTAAAATAAGCTACCGAAGATGTGCATGTGCAGGGTTGTTTGGTTTTTAAATATATTTAACATAATTTGTGTCAATTTTTTTCACTGTAGTTATGTCTCTGTTATTACTTTACTCTTCTGGTATCCTGAAACTGTGTTGCAAAATTTGATCTTGTTTTAAAATAAAACAAAACCCCAGTGCCCAACAGCTGTCTCTCAGCTGCTGTTCTTTCTGGGGTATCCCTTCTTCCCTTGCTGGTCAGAAGTGTAGCATATTCTCTATAAGCATTCTAAGAGATGTCTTCTGAGCTATAGGTTCAGTTTTAACAACTGAAGTAGATTAGGATATGAGCAGTGCTTAGCTGGAAGACAGAATCAATGCAGAATTGCAACAATGCGTCTTCTGCACTATCCAGCCTAAAAATTGTTGGGTTTAAGGTGCATCAGTGATGCAGTGACAGCCTTTGCTCTTTCCTGTAATTCCTTCTGTACAGATTTTTTGCCCATGTTTGTACTAATTTAGATTGTAACTTTATTTTTGTGGAATGAGACACATTATATAATTCTGTGTAATAAGAATATAACAACATGGATAATAACATGAGAATTTTGTCAGAATCCTTTTTTGTCTTAAGAATTCATCATATTTGAACTGTTGCATTCCAACTGTGTACAACTCAACATGGATTAATTCACGGGTTTTTAACTTTATAGCAAAAAACACTTACATGTGAAAATATATGTTAAAAAAGGAAGGCACTGTAATTACTTGTGTAGCTTTGTCAAAATAATAGCGCTACTTAGAGCAATCTCAGAAAATGAATTTACACTGTGTTAGACTAGAGTGACCACATTGGAGATTTTTATTTTTTTTTTAACTAAAAAAGAAAGAAATTCCTCTGTTTAGATGTTGCATCAGGTGTTTTCCTGAAAGTTAGTAATATCGAGCAAGCCTTACAGCTTGAAATGATGTGTGTAATTTATATAGTATTCTGACAAGCATCTTGTTACACTGCAATACTATAGCTTGTGTCTTCCATCCCTAACTTGCCTTTGTGGAAGACTTGACTTGGAGGTTGTTCAGGGCCATACTTGTTAGCAGTGAAATGCGGATTTCTTTTGTTCATCAGTAGATGTCACTAGCAGCTTTGATATTTGCTATTTAAAAAAATAATAGTGGCTCTTTAAGAAGACAAAGTATTGTTTGGTTTCTGCTGTAAATTGTTTTTCTAAGTCCTAGTTGAGTGTGTTCCTGTAGTTTACGTGACTGTTAATTTTCTTAAGACTTTAAAGTTAACCAAAAGAGGGGAGAAAAAGGTCATGACATTCCAGTATTAAACTTCCAGTGATTCCCAGCCAAGTCCTTCAGATGAAGCTCAGAAAGGCTGCACCATTGGAATGGCCGGCATGGTTCTGTCTCTCCTTTCATCAGCATGGTTCCCACTGGACCTCTCAGCACATCAAGATGCTTTGATTTTGACTGGAAACTTGCTTGCAGGTAAGGCAGAACTAGGAAAGTAGGATTGTCCTGATATTTTTACCGTTGGCATTAGAAGGCCTGTATCTTGCCCTGTTTTAATCTCACACAACAAAATACTTGCAAGATAGAACAGAAGAAATAAAGAAGAAACTTCTTGCACCCAGGATGTTTGAAAAGATACTGCCTCGAAGTTGCAGATTTCTTCTTAGTTGCCAAAGGGGACATGCAGGGTGCTTAGTACAGGCTGGGTATAAAAGGTTAACTTTCTTTGCTGTTTAGAACTATGCACCTGCTGCTGGTTTTGAAAATGCAGGCTCTCTCTATTTGAATTTCTGTTCATATACAGATGATAACCATATATGTCTCTAAAATTTTCTGATGCTTCATTCTGAGATTTTTATCTTAATTTTCTGTAAATAATGTGATTTCTATTGCAGCAAGTGCTCCCAAGTGCTTAAAGAATCCCTGGAGTCCTGAAGAAGATTCAAACCAAGGTGCTGCAAAGCAGGAGGAACCCTGGCCGGCTCTAGCAGATCGAACTCTTGTTACTTTAGTAGAACAGCTCTTCTCTCACCTACTGAAAGTCATTAATATCTGTGCACATGTAATGGATGATGTTGCTCCTGGCCCAGCAGTAAAGGTATGTATTAAAAGTAAATTGTGTGATATAAATACTGCTGTGATAAAGACCTCTTAATTTTAGAGTTAATATGGGTAACTGTCTCATCTTATACCTTGGTAATATGACTCCATTATGGGTAGGAAAGCAAATAACATGAAAAGAGCATACATATCATTCTTCCATGTAACGTGTTTTTCCTTAGTTCTGCAGTGTTTGCAATGTGACGTTAATTTTTGAACCTTTTATTCCTGCTGAATTCACCTGAAACATTAATTTGGTGAGGAGTGTATATAGTAAACGGAGTCAACATCTGTTGACTTTTGGCTTTGTTGGCTGGCTGTAATGCATTGAGCTCCTTTGGGGCTAAAACCAACTTTTCTATTTTTTTAACATCCTGCAAAGTATCTTGACTTCTGAAACAGCTCCTGTGAGGTACTTCTGGCTTTGGGTTTTTGCTTTGGCTTGGGTTCTTTTGAGGCATCTACATTTTGAGACTTGCCTGGTGCCTGTAAAGCAGTGTTATTAGGATTAGCAATTTCTTCATATTTTGAAAATGTGAGAATATTTTTTTAATGCTTGTCATAGTTTAAAACCCAGGCGGTAAAAATAACTGTTACAGCTGAAACCACGACAGTGCTTTTTGTCTGGAATCAAAAGAAACTTTAGTCATTGAGTTTTGATTCCATCTCATTTACCTACTCCGAAATTGAGACCTAAAGTAGAGAATACAGTAAACTTCTTCCTTTTCACCAGGAAATCCATGTTCTGAACCTGAGAGTTGAGACAATTTAACCGTCAAGTCAAATAATGGGAAGTGTAAACAAAAGATGAATACACTTGTGTAAAAAAAAAAAAGCTACTGCTTGTGAAATTAATCAAGCTTCTTTTAATCGTAGGCAGCATTACCTTCTCTCACGAATCCACCTTCTCTTAGTCCAATTCGGAGGAAGGGGAAAGAGAGGGAGGCTGTTGAACAGGCCTCTGTGCCAATGAGCCCTAAAAAGGGTGGTGAAGCAAGTCCTGGTAAGCACACTTACTCCTATTAACTCTCCCTCGTATCATCCTCACCTGAGTGTGGTTACAGCATAAAGAGAAGAAATAAAACTGAGTAACTGGTTTTCTGAAGTTTTGGTTCAAAATGCTGGCAGACCCACTGTCAGAAGTTCTTTTTCAGTATTGCATTGCAGGAAAGGCAGCTGTGGGTGGGGGCTTCCTTACTGGTTTGGTTTTTATTAAAATTAACTGTGCTTTTCAGAGGCAAGGTACTGCTGAATCCCTTTACTTACTGCTTTTCTCAATCTACTCATCTATTGACTAAAATTAAGAAGTAATTTTTGCAAGTATTTTGCAAGTATTTTACCATTTGGCAGGAGTAGCTTCTGTTGCTCCTGGAAACAAGATTCTGAATCTTGAAGACTTTTTCTTAGTAATGAATGAAAGGCATGGGTGTTTATTCTGTTTCATAAATTGTACTTGTACTCAATAGTAAGCTGCCTGGGTTAATTTGGGTCATTTCAGTGGGCTAGGTCCTTGGAATGCTAGTTCATACTGTAGTTGTACAGCATGTATGTTTGCAGTTTAAAGTCTGTATGCAGATTGAAAAATTCATGCTAAGTAATGTCTTGAGGGTCCTAGAGAAAGTATGTTGTGCTAATCTATGATATACTTTTAAGCTCCTAGGCAAACTGATGCTGCTGGGCCTGTTCCAACAAGTAAATCATCTTCAGTAGGAAGCTTTTACCATCTTCCATCATATCTGAAGTTATACGATGTCTTGAAAGCAACCCATGCTAATTATAAGGTACTGCACAAATCCCTCTGATAGGCATTGTCACCCTATTCTTGTTTCTCTGCTGCCTAATGCTGGTACCAAATGACCCTTGGCTTGCTTGGCAGTGACAAATAGATCCCAGTGTCTATTTCTCTCTGCAGTTTATTCCAGGATTGGTAAGCTTTTTCCTTATTAGTTCAGGTCACAGAAGATGCATTCTCTAGGGGCTTGGTGATCTGATTTGTGTGTTTCAGGGGGTGTATTCTTATTACACCTACTGTGTTTGAGAAATACATTATCCCTTCTCTGCTGCTTGTCAGCATCCTAGGCCTTTCTAGGTGCTGTCACTTCATCAAGCTAGAAGGTCCTTTTAGTCAAAAGGAAGTCTTATTTTCTAGCCATTCATGAGGGAGCCTAAGCTGTCAGTGGCGTTAATCAAACCATGCTGAATCTGAAGGCAAAAGATCTTTTTGTGTCAATGCCACTTCTTTTGTAATTTTTATCTCCTCAAGTAATGGTCAATAAAAAGTGTGATTTTACTTTTTGGTACCAGGTTACTTTGGACCTCCAAAACAGTAACGAAAAGTTTGGATGTTTCTTACGGTCTGCCTTGGATGTTCTGTCTCAAATCTTGGAACTTGCTACTCTTCAAGACATTGGAAAGGTATGAGATCTGTGTGTTCATTCTTTCGTAGTTAAGTTTTCCAGTATCTCTGTCCTTGTTGGGGAAAAAGAGACAATAGTCCTAGAAGTGCTGTGCTACCACAGTGTTGGATAGAGTGCTAAAGCAGATTTTCCAGGTTGAATTGCTGGAGCTGAGAAGTGGAGTAATTTTTTTGCTGTTTAAATTTCATGTGGAGGTTTTTCTTACCAGGAAAATAGCTTGCCTTCAGTCATCCTTACTCTATTAATATGTTTAAATATACTCTTGTTAAATATACAAAATGTCAGAAGACATACTGCTCCCATTCCACTCCTGTGTCTTGATATGTTTTTGTTCCTTAGCTGTGGTGGTGTGCATTGTGGTGTTTTAAGATTAGGAGAGAGATCTTGCATTTTTTGATTTCTTTACACACCCCCATGATTTCCCTTAAATTATTGTAGTTTTAGTTAGTAAAACAACCTGTGCTGTTTTCTAGTTTTCATAGTAATGCTGCATGTGATAAAGTAAAAAAGGCAACTAGGTGCAGTTATTTTCTGCTTTTCTAGTGTGTTGAAGAAATTTTGGGATATCTAAAATCGTGTTTCAACAGAGAGCCAACAATGGCAACAGTTTGTGTGCAGCAGGTAAGGAGGTAACTTTTTTGCGTGTTACTGGGAGGTTAATCCTGATGTCCTGAGGTTATCAATTGGACACTAAGACTTTGCACATTCTTTTAAGAGAAGTTATGTGAGAAAACTGTAGCCCAGATAGAGCAAACAGAGCATGTTTTATTTAATTTTTCATTACTTGTTCTGAAATTTGATGTTGTCTGAATAATGTAATTTCTTCTTGAACTGCTTCCAATTCAGAGAATTGTTTTAGCTAATGCTCAGAAAACCATGTTGTTTACTGCCTTCCCAAATATGTTCTGTAGGCAGTTAACTACATCAAAACCAAGGCAAATAAGGCAAAGAACTGCCTTACTGATGGCTTCCAGTTAAATGTTTGGGTTCAAGTCATCAAAACATAATTTTGGTGGGGGGTGAGCATTAGTAGACTGTTGAGATGTCACATGATAATAGCTTCAGTTATGAAAACAATCATATCTTTTGGTGCCAGGTATGGATTGTTTGTTTTTTCCAGCTTTTTTCTGTCTTCTTTTATATAGCTATGTGATCCACAGTTTGCGACTTTAACCTTTCCTCTTAAGTCCTTTGGGAAGATGATGAGTCAACTTGGTTTGTTTGGGTTTTGGTTTTTTTTCCCCTCTTTTTCCTGAAATGTTAACTTTTTTTTTTCCCCTCCAATTTTCTTCTCTAGTTATTGAAAACATTGTTTGGGACAAATCTGGCTTCTCAGTACGATGGCTTGTCTTCAAACCCCAACAAAGCTCAAGGCAAAGCTCAACGCTTAGGTTCTTCTAATTTGAGACCTGGTCTCTATCATTATTGCTTCATGGCACCATACACACATTTTACGCAGGCCCTTGCTGATGCTAGTCTAAGGAACATGGTTCAGGCTGAGCAGGAACACGATGCTTCAGGGTAACTTTCTTCCCTTATGATACAATGTTAGCTTGAACTAGAATCTCTTACTGTTTTTTCATAAATGCAGGTATCATAGGGGAGCTAAGTAAGTTGAAATTACAGTATTGTGTATTATTTCTCCTGTAGACTTAAGAAGAGTAATTTGTCTTGGTAGTGGCATCCTGAATGCAACACTGTATTGATGATCTCTAATGAGTTCTACAAATCGAAGCTAAATTGTTAAAATGGGTATCACTTAAGGTTTTTAAAAAGCATAATAGTTTTAAATGCTTGTATTCAAAACTATTTAATTTGGTCATTATAGCTAATTGCCTTAAAAGAAAGGCAAAGGATGGCTAAGCAAAGACCAGAAACTTTATCTGCTATGTGTTTGTCCACAAATCTCTGTGATCTGATAAAAGTTTACCGTAGGTTATCTCTGTTCTTTCATATTACTAAGAAACTTGAAACAGCCAAGTAGATAAAAGTTGGCATTGGTAAAACAATATGCATCTAAGGAGAGTGTGTTTGTCCCCCATTTTTTTTAATGTTACTGGTTTTTTGTTTGTTTTTTATGACAGATGGTTTGATGTGCTGCAAAAAGTTTCTACACAACTGAAAACTAGCATTAGCAGTGCAGCAAAACATCGTGCTGATAAGGTACTTGTGCCTGTGTACTCCTGAAAGTGCTGTAACTTAGATTTAAAACATTTTGCTCCTTTAAGACATAATTTGGTTTTGAATCAGAGGCATGTTCAGATGTTAGGTTACTTTAAAATCTCTCTATTACAGAATGCTATTCACAGTCACATTCGTTTATTTGAACCCCTTGTCATAAAAGCATTGAAACAATATACTACAACAACATCGGTACAGCTGCAGAAACAAGTTCTAGACTTGCTTGCTCAACTGGTTCAGCTACGAGTTAACTACTGTCTTCTGGATTCAGATCAGGTTGGTACCTCACCACTTGGGGAAACTTGTGGTACTGTTATCTCACCCATAGGCTTCATATTTACAGCAAAGATACTTGCAGCAATCCAGTCATTGTACTATAGGTGAAAGCAAAGACTTGCAGGAAGGCAAGATACAAATTCTGTCCTCTTCCCACCCCCAGCCACAGAGAGCTTCACATTTTTGATTTCACCATTGCATATAGATTACTTTCTAAGCTTTCCAACAACTATTTGAGCTGTTCATCAGATTGAATTTTTAAGAATAAGATGATGTGGACAATACAATGTGTTGTTAAAACTTAATTTACAAATAGAAATACTATCTTTCTATATTGAGAGTATGTGTATTATATGACCGAGAAGGTTATACTTAACAATATACAGACCATAGGTAAAATGTGGCATAGGCTCATGCAAATTACAGTAAGCTCTAACATCAGGAAGATTCTCAGTATCTTCTGTAACTGTAGAGGGAACACTTCATAAGTGTTAGAATGAACTATGTGTGATGTTCAGTGCCTGTCTTTTGCTCCTTCCAAAATACATGCTTTTGTAATTGTCAAAATTATTTCAGTGGAAATTAATGTCTCTGTATCTTTTGTACACTTTATTCTTTCTTTAGGTGTTTATTGGATTTGTCCTAAAGCAGTTTGAATACATTGAAGTAGGACAGTTCAGGTATGAAATTAGCAAAGATCCTTTGAACTGTGTTTAAACTGTGTGAAGCATGTAGTGATTAGTTTTGCTGGTTGTTTCTGCCTCATGAGAGAGGGAGAGCTACCATCTGGGCAATGTGCTTGTTTATTCCCTGGCTCCAGTGGCAGCCCTTTCAGATGATATGGGGCTGAAGAAGTCAGGGAGTGTGTGTGTGGTAGGGGGTAGAAATCTTCAGCTATATTGTTCTGTTTCTCCATTTAGTATTGTAAAACCATTCTTTTGGGTCCTTCAACAAGCTATGCTTTCTGGAATCCGCACTTCATCACCAGGATTCAGTTACTGAAGGGGGAGCTACTTCTTCCTATTGTGGAGTCAGCGTGAATCCCTGTGCATTCTGATCACCTCGTACATTTTGTATAGTACCTAATGGATCATAAGCAATGCAATGGAGTTTTTACTGTCAGCTCTTCGGGTTTTTTTTCTCACACTTGAGTTTTTATGAACAGATGAAGGTTTTTTTGGTCTGTGGATCTCCTACAGCAGTACTCCAATATGTGTCATGTTCATTAGGTAGTGTGTTATAAAACTAGTAACTGTGTACCAGCACACTGTAATGGTCACAGCTTGAAAGAAATCTTTTGGGGGATAAAAAACGCCAACATAGCAAAGAGCAAGGTGCAAAAATTATAGAAATACTGTGTGAAAATAGAACAACACATTCTTAAAATGGAAAAAGATTCATTTTTACTGAATAGAGTTGTGCAATTCAAACTTGACACTTCTCATTTTTTGTTTTCAGGGAGTCTGAGGCAATTATTCCTAATATCTTTTTTTTCCTGGTGTTGCTGTCTTATGAGCGGTATCATTCCAAACAGATAATCGGAATTCCTAAGATCATTCAGCTGTGTGATGGTATCATGGCCAGTGGGAGGAAAGCTGTTACGCATGGTAATAAAAAGAAAAAATACCAACACTTGTTAGTAGTAGTTCAGCAATAAACCCAGTACTGAATAGTAAGCTGTAGAAAACTGTAATAGTATTGATTATTCCAGAATACAGAAGCTTTTAAAGTCTTTAATACATAAGTCTCCTTCAGGAAGTTATTGTACCCTACTAATGCTGCTACCCATATTTTGCATAGCACATAATAGCAACAAAGCTTTTATTTGGAACTTTATTAGGTAATAAGTTTACAACACAGCACCATGCTGAAGACTTTGATTTTAATTTTTAGTCGCTTTCATTTTCCTTCTACTTTTGGTCTTTAACTGGAAGTGTCTTTCTCATAATTTACAGTGATTCTGCTAAGAAATACTTTGTAAAAATATCTGTAGTTTAGCTCAATGAGAATGGGCAAATATGTTCAGAATATAAATTTTCTACTAGAAATAAGAAGATAGGCGTCATTATGCATGATAAGTTTGGTGGAGTTTTGTTGCTTTGGTTTTTGTTTTGTTTTGAGTTTTTTTGGGGGGCTGTGGGCAAAACTTTTAATGAACAAAAGCACAGTTTAGTAGCTGAACTGTACAACAAAACAGTGTTCAAGAGTGACTTGTCTCATGTTGAAAAACCAAATCTCATTTCAGCAATACCAGCCCTGCAACCCATTGTTCATGATCTCTTTGTGTTAAGAGGAACAAATAAAGCTGATGCTGGAAAAGAGTTGGAAACACAAAAAGAGGTGGTCGTGTCAATGCTGCTGAGACTTATACAGTACCATCAGGTAAGAGAGGAAAGTGCCCCTGTTTGTAGCCTATAAAAGGGTAACCTTGCTGTGCTGAAAATGCTTCAGGCAATCTTAATGACTTTGTATACAAAACTTGAATAGCTGGATTTTGTGTGTGATCTTTCCTTATAGAGAGCATGCAAAGATTTTTTGGGGTAGGGGAAGGATTCTGCTCTACAAATCAGTATTTCAAGTTAAATAACATGTCTGTGGTATTCTGTAATCAAGTCATGGTAAGAAAGCACTGAAAAGCTCCAGTTAGGATCATGGTCTTGGTTGTGTTGCAGATTGAATAAACAGCAGATTTGTAGGAAAGTTGAAATGAATTAGGATTCAATGAACTTGAAAGAATGGGGGTAAAATTAGAAGAGAGGACAGGATTAAAAGTATGAAACATGCTGCACAGAGATGATTTAGGTACTCCTGTACAATAGCAGTATCTTCAATAACACTGTAAAATACAAATTACTTGAATAAGGTAATGAAACTGGTACCTAGACAGTTATTGACATTTACTGTTTTGCCCCAGACCTCATGGGTCTGGAAAATATATTTCTGCCTTGCAGGAATATAAGAATTACTTTCTCAATACACTTTGTTTAGAAGAAAAACATAAAAGTAATTTTAAGAGAAGTGACATGATTAACATGGGATCTTATTGCTTATTCGTGTGCTTAACACTTTTCCTTTCATCATGTGAAAATGCATATGCTAATGTAAGCAGTGTATTTTCTGAGAACACTTGGAAAAAAGTCAGTACATCTTGTCAAAATAATTTGTTAGGAACTGCATGTTCAGATTGGGGTAATTGTGTGTATCCACATTTTCTTTTGAATGTGTAGTTTTATAATCATAAAATGACTCATATAACTATATGATGACACCCTGTAGACACATGATATGAAATAGTGAATAACTTTGTGTTACATAAGGTACTGCAGTTGCAAGCAGATTCTCTTCTGACACACTTAACTTATTAAAGACCACCCATGCACTGCTCTTCCCACACCATCCCATTTGTAGTTCTTGTTCTGTCCCATTCTGCTGGTGCAGTATGCATAAACCAACCCCTGGGCAGTTCTGTTCTTCCCTGGCTGTGGCTGGGGTGTTCTGCAGTGGTGTCTCTGTAACTCGTGAGGCTCCAAGAGCTGCAACCTTTAACTTGTTTCTGTTATGACTGTAGCTACCATCCATGAAGCTCCAAAGTCAATTTATTTAGCCCAGAATCACTTTTATCTCCTCTTATGAGAAAGCTTTCAGGGAAGCAAATCACCTGGTGATCTCTTTTTAATTGGCTGTTTCTGAATCTGAGCTACTTGAACTCCTTTACAAGTGCTCTGTCTTAACTGGTTTTCTGAACCAGTTCCTTTGGCCTGTCTATCCTTGAAAGTGTGGTCTCTCTAGCCCTCAAACCAGTAATACATTCAGTTACTAGAAGTGGTCTTTGCTATTGTTGTCCTCCATTATATGCTTTCCTGTAAACTTTTATATGAAAGTGATATATCCCAGGTGAGTGAGCTCCATAAAAATGTCTGTTCTGTTTCCTTGACCAAATTTAAACTTTGTTTGAGCCAAAGTAAAGTATACATCTAGGAAATGTTCTTTCTCCCATCTTTGTTGAGTATGCAGTATGGCACTTAGATACACTATCCTATTTGCAGTTGTTTGAGTAGTCTTTTGACAAATCCTTTTTAAAAAGACTAAGAAACCTTTTTTCTTATTTTTATTTTTTAATTTATAAAAGTAATTATAAAATTCTTAAACAAAAAGGTATAACTAAGAAGAAGCTTTTAACCTAAAAATGGGATTTTAAGAATGTTGTGTGATTTCTCATGTGGATTTTCTTTTCTTTTTGGCAAATGGATGAAACAGTAAATATTTTTCCCATGACAATATTACTCAAATGTTTCCTGTTAGTGTGGGTGTTTACTTGCATTCTTTTGGACTTTTCGCCAGGTGCTAGAAATGTTCATCTTGGTACTGCAACAGTGTCATAAAGAAAATGAAGACAAATGGAAAAGGCTGTCCCGGCAAATAGCTGACATTATTCTCCCAATGCTTGCAAAACAACAGGTTATTTTATGCATTTTTTAGATCTATGAACATATAAACAAGTTGTTGTAATGTGTGTATGCATCAGTAATGGCTTTGGACATTTGTTTTTTTTATATGAAGGTGGGTTTTCTTGAAGGGTGGTTGCCATATATGAAAAAACAATTACTGCAAGGTAAACTAAGTCTTTGAAGTGATGGTCATATTTAAATCATAGACTCATAGAATAGTTAGGGTTGGAAAGGACCTTAATATCATCCAGTTCCAGCGCCCCTGCCATCGGCAGAGACGCCTTGCACTAAACCATGTCACCCAAGGCTCTGTCCAACCTGGCCTTGAACTCTGCCAGGGATGGAGCATCCACAGCTTCCTTGGGCAGCTCTTTCCAGTGCCTCACCACCCTTACAGTAAAGAACTTCCTTATATCCAATCTAAACTTCCCCTGTTTAAGTTAGAACCCATTACCCCTTGTCCTGTCACTACCGTCCCTAATGAAGAGTCCCTCCCCAGCATCCTTATAAGTCCCCTTCAGGTACTGGAAGGCTGCTGTGTGCATGAAGTATGTGCAGTATCTTCAAGGCTGTTTCCATAAGAATTTCATTCTACTTCTGTTATATATATTGATGATATCAGAGCACTTATTAAATGGTGTGAAGATTCTCTCATGTTTCTAGAATGTCAAAATTATTTTTTTGTGATCGCAGTTGGATCTAATTACATTTTTTTTTCTTGGTGCGAAAAATGGAAAGATGTAGTCTGAAACGGCTTTAATAAACCATAGAATCATGGAATAGTTAAGGTTGAAACAGACCTCTAGATACTGTCTTCACCTCAGACCAGGGTCTGCTGAAGCAGGTTGCTAAGGACCATGTCTAGTCAAGCTGTGACAGGCTATAAGGATGAACCCTCCATAACCTCTCTGGGCAGCCTCTTCCAGTGTCTAAGCATCCTTACAGGCAGAAAACAAACAAATAATAAACTCCCTGTATTTAAATGAAATTTCTTATATTTCACCTTTTGTCTATTGCTTTTCATCCTGATACTGGATACCACTGCTAAGATTCTGGCTCTTTCTTCTGTACTTGGATTGTCTCCTCCTTCCACTTCACCTGGTCAGATAATTGTACATGTTGGTAAAGATCACCCTGAGCCTTCTCCAGGTTGAACAATGGCAGGTGCCCCTTGTATGACAGATGCTCCAAGCCAATGTAACTGTCCATGTGCTTTCTGCTGGACTCCATCCAGCCTGTGCATGTGTCTCTTGCTGTCTTTGATACATCTTTCCTGGAGTTAAAAACACTTACTTCAAGGATAAAAAGTAAAATTAGTGAAATTTTGCCCTTAATACTCTTTGCCCTATGATGGAAGATGCCCACTCCCATGAGGACATCTCATGGTTGGGGAGAGTAGGCTTTCATAGCTTTACCTTTCATAGCTTTTGGTTGCTCTGAATTTTGTACTTTAAAGGACCGCTTCCTTACACACAGGATGTCATAGAAATGTTGTGTTGCACTTACCTTAAGCGAGTCATTACAAATTAGTTTTGTGTTTTTCTTTAACAGATGCATATAGACTCTCATGATGCTCTGGGAGTATTGAACACCTTGTTTGAAATTTTGGCTCCTTCATCCCTTCGCCCTGTGGACATGCTTTTAAGGAGTATGTTCATTACTCCTAAAACAATGGTAAGCAGTTCCTTCCAGAGAAGAAGGAATCTGGTGTCTTCCATACAAAACCATAAAGTATGTGTTTCTTAATTTGTAACATGGTGTTAAAGTACCAGCAGCAGATTTTAGGAAATGATTGGTTAGAACGAATATGATTTACCAGCTGGGAATACTTCATACAGGAATGTTCTGCTTATGGATTATTTGGCTTCATTTTCTATTTTGATGGTCAGGAATGCAGACAAGCATACTGTTGTAGCAAAATCTAGAATACACTTCCACAGGTAAGTCATATTTTTCTCATGCAAGTATTAGTACTGTTTCTATACTTGAGAGATTGTTCAACAGAGTGAGCGTGAGCTTGACAGTTGTCACAAGAACAGCGCTTTAGAAGACATGAGCATAAAAGTGCTTGCTCCATTCTCAGAAGTATCCAATTTTATACAAGTTGATGAAATTGAATACTTTTGAAGTTAAACAACACCACGCAGAATATCTTTAAAAAAATTAACTGCCTTCTGCATTTTTGTGTTTGTGTTAGGCATCGGTGAGCACTGTCCAGCTATGGATTTCTGGAATTTTAGCTATCCTTAGAGTTCTGATTTCGCAGTCGACAGAAGACATTGTTCTGTCCCGTATACAAGAGCTTTCCTTCTCACCATATTTGATTTCATGTCAAACAATCAACAGACTGAGACATGGAGAAAGTAACATATCCGCACCAGAGGATCTCACTGAGGTTAAACAGGCTAAATATCTGCCTGAAGAGATATTTTCTAGGTATGTTAACTTTTGACTAACTTAAGGGAAAGATTAAGGTTTCTGAGAAATTGCAATATTAATTGTGATTATTTATATCACAGTAATAACCCAGATCAAATATGTAATTATTGAAATGCATATGATCATCTCTCCATACTTACAGCATCATATTTGGTTGAGGTCAGCCTATTCTGTAGTATTTAATTTAGCATCCTATTCAGGATGAATGGGCAAAGACTGAGTTTCATGGGCAAACCTCATCTTATTCTGAAGGATGTTGCATTGATAGTTTTTCTGTTGATTGTACCCATGCTTTTTCAAGGTTTTTATTACAATTGGTTGGCATTCTACTGGAAGATATTGTTACTAAACAATTGAAAGTGGACATGAATGAGCAGCAACATACTTTCTACTGTCAGGAGCTGGGCACACTGCTTATGTGCTTAATACATATCTTCAAATCAGGTAACACTTTAAGCATTGCCTTGTGTTGTAGCATGCAGTGGCAGAGTGGGTTTTCAGTTCTGAGACAATTGTTGAATGTGAGGAGTATATGGTGCTGAAGATACTCTACCCTATTCAGTATAAAGAACCTCCCAAACTTTGTGCTTGTGCATGTGGGGCACATTTTTCACATTTCTTGTATGTGGACCAAATGTAACTAGTGACCTTCATCTCTTCTTTTAACCTATTTTCCTAAGTTTTTTATTCTTTCTTTTCTGTGACTGTCCTTTTTGCCTTCTGATTTTTAGCCTGCAGCTGAAATCCAACAGTCTTGGATTACAGTAGTTGGCTGCAATTGAAAAGGTCTTGGCGTAAGTCCCTGGTTCTTCAAGACTTCCTTGCAGATATGGGAGAAGGGACTCTGCATTCCATAGCCTGTAAAATGGGAGTTACAGAACCTCACTACATATTAGATGGAAATAATTAAAAAGTGCATACAGAATATTGTTGTTGGGCATTTAACATGAATCTGCGTTCTGTTGTATCCTGAAAACTTCTGATTTCTTTTCTTTTTAAGATCTTCGTATAGAGTTCAGTTATAAAGCCCTTTCTTGAGGGGAGAAAAACCCCTTAGCCCTGTTCCTGTCATTGCTACTAGCTGCTTCTTGCAAACATAAGTATCACAGGTGTAAACTTGAAAGCCCTGTTAGAAATGTCTTGGGTTCTCTATAAAAGCTCAATACTTCTGCATTTCCTTGATCTAACTTCCAGTAGCTTTACTCCTTGTAGTCTTCAGTGATGGTAGCAGGTAGAAAAGTGAACAGGAAATCAGTTGAATTGTGTTGTGGCTGCTGTGGTGGATGAGGTTTTCTTTAGACCAGTGAAATCAGAAAACGAAGCTGGTGATTGAAAGTGAGGAAGTGGGTTCTTCCACAGTGGGAGCTGAGATACCGGAAAAGGAAGGCTCAGCTAATTCTGCTGTAGCAACTTCCAAGCTATACTGAGTCTTCCCAGGAGCTATGTATAAATTTTCATGCAAAATTAAATATTAAAATACTCATGCAGAGCCCTGGGATATGTGTCGTGCATGATCTGTAGAAATGAATTTCATGTAAGATCCAAGTTAACTCCAACTAATAATAATAATATAGTTACCTCACACAGTGTGACAGAGTAGAAGGAAAGTTGTTCAGACACCTGGGCTGTATTTTCATGGTGTAGCATTTTATTTTTTTTTTAAGGTTTAGGCTTATGGTTAAGCAAGTGCTTGGCTTTTTAGTACTTGTTTTCAGTTAAAACCTCTAATCTGTTTCTTTTTAAGTTATAATCTCCTAACTACAAGTGCAGTTTATAGCAACTTGTGTCTGGGAACATTGATTAAGCTCTGCTTATAAATCGTGTCATAAACACTGTTCTACTTGGATGTTTTGTCTTCTTGCCCGTTATAGTTTTGTCAAAATGTCAATATTGCTGACTACTATGTATTCAACTACAGAAGATACCAGATTAGAAGTTAAGATTTTCAATGTGCTGCTTTGAAGTTAGTAGAAATAAAAGGCATAGGGTGGAAAGATGAGCCTGCGGCGGCTTTCATGACTGTAAATAGTCACTAGATGGTGCTATTACTGCAGTTACAGGAAACTGGTCTGACAATAGCACTGGTAAGGTAGTAAGTGGAACCCGAGTTTTGAGACTTAGTTATTTTTCCCATTCTTTGCTATTTACATAGCATATTTACCAGTCCTGGGGGCAGCTTAAACTGGTCCACATGGCCGTGGAATTTACAGCTTCATTCTTCTGTATATCTGGCAAGGCAAGCAAACAATACTACAGTTCTTCATTATTCTGATTAGCTCTTACTTTCTAGCTGATTCTGAATAAACCTTTTTTCCCCTCTGGTTTCTCGTAGAAACTCAAAAGGTTCTGCGTCTTTAGACAACTTTAGGTTTGTCCATTTTCCTTTTTTCCACCCTTCCTTTTGGCATATGAGTACAAAATCAGCAAGTCAGCAAAATTCAGCTTTTAAGCTGAATATTCAGCGTGCAGGGCAGTGACTTGCTCCACTTAAAAGCATTTACTGTTTTCACTTTAGAAATTGGATAAAAGGGTATCAGTTTAGTTTCAGTTAAACGTATTTGGGAAGCCGTCATCTGAAGTCGAATACATGTAAGTGATCTTCCTCAGCATATAGAATAGTAATTACAGGATGGTTCTTAATTAGAGCTTCCATGTTTTACTTTATAAACAAAACAAAAAAAACAGCCCAGAAGCCCTGGTCTATGATCAGTAATTTAAAATTTGGTAAATGCTTTCAAGTATCAGATAAACGTTTTGGTGTATGACAGAAAAAAAGATGAGATGCTTCGTTACAATTCTAGTCTACATAAAGCATTATTTATTGAGTCTGGAACTTGGTCATCACTGGTATACACACTGCTCTTAGGGAAACTCTGTGACTTGCCTTAAATTTGTAAAACCACTTAGCATATGCATTTCTTCCAGGAATGATAGTGGCTTATGAAACAAGATTTTTATTCTCAGGTTATTCTGAATAATTTTGGGACTTCAGAACACAGACTAAAGCACAGTTACTCTAACATGCTTTTATTGTTTTCAGGGATGTTTAGAAGAATTACAGCTGCAGCCACCAGACTTTTTACAGGAGATGGATCTGATGGTAGCTTCTATACCCTTGAAAGTTTGAGTGACCTTGTCCAGTCCATGATTCCCACACATCCTTCTTTAGTTCTCCTCTGGTGTCAAATTCTGCTGCTTGTTAATTATACTAACTACAACTGGTGGTCAGAAGTGCATCAAACCCCAAAGTAAGATTCGATTTTCATCCCTCGTAATAGTAGTAGTGTGTCCAATATTTGCTAAAATTATGTTAAAACAGTCTAGAATTTTACTGCTAACCCTGCCAGTTGAACAGTACTATTTGAATTCTGAAACAGATCTACGTTTACTTTACATCTATACATATTGTCTGTTCCAATATCAGTATGTCTTTCCAACTAAGGAAGTGTGTTCTGCACTTGATTGTACTCAAAAGAACTGCTAGGTAATTTCTCTACTTTTAAGTCAAGAAAATGTCATCTGAGTACTACTTTTAATTAAAATTGTGGAAATAACTATAGCAAAATATTCAGTATTTCATATTTCAGTGGAGACTTTGTATTTCACCTTCTAGCAAATAACCAGCCAGTGCAGATGATATATACTGTTGTGTTTATGAAAATGCAATCTAATCAGTATAACTATAGCTATAGATATATCTGTTCTCAGTGAGTCTGTACTAGCACCATACTGATTCATTAGCATCAAACATGGTAGTAACCTCACTTAGTGCTAGTTGTCTGAAATGTGGAGATATGCTCTTAAAGTGTTCTCTTGGTCTGAGGTTAGTTCATCTCTTTGTCTCAAGTTAGTTCATCTGTCAGGCATTGGAATGATTTGTCCTCTGGGGTTAAGGACAGCCCTATGTGGGTGGGTATCCCTCTGTGTTAACTGTAGAGGGAGATTAACAACTAACTGGGGAGACATTTCTGATGCTTGTGCAGTGAATGCTAGGGAGGCCTAGTCATGCTCTACAGCATGAGTGAATCAGTGCTTGCCCAAATGTGACATTTTTGCCTCTGTTCAACCTCATGATATGGAACAATATTATTCTAATTTGAGGAAACATGGAATTACCAGGCTTATGAGCAAAGCAGGACAACTAAAATGGTTATTGTTCTATTTATTGCGGTTATCTTCCTTGATTTACCAATATCACCTCTGTTTTTTTCTGGCTTGGGTATCGCTGTCAATCTGACACTAAGGACTAAGTGCTCAAGAGCACTGGTTTGGCATGGGGAGAAAATAAATTATTAGGTTCTGTTATTCTACCAAAGATGCAATAACCCATGTTTTTCTTTTAAATAACTTTAGTTCTTCAAGTGTTCTTCACGCTGTCCAAGGCAGTAATAAACACAGGACAAAAAAGTGATATTGCAGTTGTTAGGAAGTAAAAAGCTGATGGAAAGCAAAGCGTCTGCTGCAAAGCAGTATCATGTTTGAATGAAGTTTGTAAGAAAATAAATGCTATGTAAGAACATTGGTAGGATATTCCAAGCAGTTTGATTGATAAGGTTTCAGTAGACATAGTAATAAACTGTAGTCATAAAATAGTGACAAAATATAATGTGCTTCTTTCAGGAGACACAGTCTTTCTACTACTAAATTGCTTAGCCCTCAGATATCTGGAGACAGTGATGAATCGGATTCAGAATCTAAACGCGGCATGTGCAACCGAGAGATAGTGAGAAGAGGAGCACTCATTCTTTTCTGTGACTATGTTGTAAGTTTCGAATTATGACTTTCATACTTACAGTTTTGAGTTATTTTATCATACTGGCAGTCTTTAATTGCTGATGTGCATGCATTAAGTTGCATCTGTCTGGTTTACTAGTGGAAAATAATGACTTGTGAAACATTCTGTTTTCAGGTGGTGCTTCTGTAAGCTTAGTAATGACTTTGGATTTTATTTCTATTCTAAACTGAGAATACTTTTGGGTTATAAAAGATACCTGGTAGGTAATAGAATTATCTGCAGGGTATCATTGCTTAGTTGGGAAATGTTGGGAGTACACTAAGTAGCGTTTGACTTCCCAACATCTGTAGCAGTGTCTAGGAGATAACAAGTTTCTGCCTGTACCTTAAGAGGAGAGATTTTACATTAACACTGAAGAAGCACTTCAAGTACTAATGGATGATCAGTCACCAAAGTCAGACTACAGGCAGCTCAAAACCCCTCCAAAACCTCTTAACTGGGTGTCAGCATCACCTGGTTAGCTCTACAGGTCTTTTCATGTTGCACTGCACTACGTGTTGATATACAGCTAGCCTCCATAGGTTTAATATTAATTATCAACAGGTCTCCTTGGATTTACTTTCCAGAAATTATTCATACTGTGTTTAAAGCCAATAGTAATAAGAAATCTTTAAAACGAAGCCTAAACGGATATCACATTTTACAGCATGACTCTGTGTGTGTACATGTTTATTTCAAACAGCATTTCATTAAAAGAAGCATCTTTGAATTGACCTCAATTCACTTTTCTAACCTAAATTTTTAGTGTTCTAAACCTAAATTTACACATTCATTATGAGTCGCTTAATTTGCAAGAAGGTCAAAAGCATTTGGGAAAATTGTCCTGTAAACATAATGATGGCCAGTTGGACGGGACTTTGAGCATCCTAGTCTTGTGGAAGGTGTCCCTGCCCGTGGCAGGGAGTCGGGACTCAATGGTCATAAAATCATCCAGGTTGGAAATGACCTTGTAAGGTCATCAAGTCCAAATCTTTAAGGTCCCTTCCAACCCAAACCATTCTATGATATCAATATTTTAGAATAGCCATCAGAATTATATATGAAAAAATTTACAGTGTGTCTGATAAAAATTTTTAGTAATTAAATGCTTAATACGGGTATTACTGGAATCAGATTTTAATTTTTTCCCCTTTAGTGTCAAAACCTACATGATTCAGAGCACTTGACCTGGCTTATTGTGAATCACGTTCAAGACTTGATCAATCTATCCCATGAGCCTCCAGTACAAGACTTTATTAGTGCTGTTCACAGGAATTCAGCAGCCAGTGGTCTCTTCATCCAGGCCATTCAGTCACGGTGTGAGAATCTTGCTGCTGTAAGTTTAACTCTTTGCCTTTAAAGAATAAAGTGACTTATATTTAGCATATGTTTAACTGGTAAGTATGTAATTCCTGACATTTCTGAGTCATTTAGCAACTTCCAGATTTATTTTTAAAGTTAATTCATTGAAAGTGCCGACAACAAACCTTACAATATGCTAGCAATCTTAGTGTCAGGTATGTTCAATCCATCAAATCTATGAATTCAACTAGAGTTGATTAAGCTGACTTTCTTTCCTGGGTATTACCCCCACATAATAAAGGGCAAGTAAAAACTGTAACTTTCATGTTTGATTTCAGTGCCTTGTTAAGCATAAGTAACAAACTACTAACTACAGATGCAGGAACAGGAAGCAGCCCACCTTCATAGGCCCTAACGACATGAACACAGTTTGCAAGCTCATTCCTTCTCCATTGATCTGCCCCACAAGTCATAGCCTCTTGGTGAGGGAAATACTGCTTCAGAAATGCAGTATTGTTTCTGGTGATTATTTTAGTCTTCAGATTAAAAGTGGACAAGGTTTTATAGGGGTGTAAGGCTGTACGCATCCCTCTTTGGAACTCATTGCGTGGGAAATGTTATTTGCTGGGCTTCCTCTAGAGCTAAAGGTGGGAGATGCTACCATACCCTGAGTAGCCTGGTGATGTTTTCTGTCTCTTCCCATTGTTTCTGTGCAAGTCTAGTGCAACTACATTAGTGTTTTAGGCATGTGAGTGAAACACTTTAAAGTGAGATGAGACGAATCTGAGCTTCAGTGTCTGAGAACTGGTAGAATGAACTAAACTAAATGTGTTTGAATGGAAGTTGTAGCGATTCTATGAAATGTTTGGTGATGCCAGAAAAGTCAGTAAGATATTAAGATAGCTGATATTTACAGTCTGCTCTAAACCAAGATTGGTTTTAGTAGTCAAATGAGCTTGTCTCTGTCCCTTTACATTACTGGTGCTGAATTGGTACTCATATTTTAAGAAATAAATCTTTTCACCCCCTTTGAATCCTAAGCATCTCTTGTGTTGCTGTTCTTATGATTTAGCCATGTGCTCAAAAAATCCCTAGTGCTTATCTGGATTTCTATGCTGTCTGTTGTCCTCACTATGCTCAAGTTCCTATATTCTTCCAGCTGGAGTTCAAGCTGCTCACTGTTCTTGAGGATTTCTCCAATTCCACTTAAGTCTCTCTAGTTTTTTTTCCCCTAAAAGTTTTGCTCCCTATATTTTGCTTACTCTTTGGAAGAGTAAGCTTTTGCAGTTAAACGTCAAATTGAATAACCCAGTTCACATTGAATAACCCAGTAACTCAAACCTATTCTTGTCTAGAAGATTGTATTGGTCAGCTAGTTGTCTGCTATAGTTCTTTCTAAATGTCCTTCTCTCTGTATTGTAACTGATTGCTTTCTTATGTCTGTTTTTCTGTTTTGTTTCAACATTAAGCCCACAACTCTGAAGAAGACTTTACAGTGCTTAGAGGGAATACATCTCAGCCAGTCTGGGGCTGTCTTAACATTATATGTTGATAAGCTTCTGTGTACTCCATTCCGTGTGCTTGCTCGTGTGGTTGACACACTGGCTTGCCGTCGGGTAGAAATGCTTTTGGCTGCAACTTTACAGGTAAGGATAAACATATGAATTTGTAAATAAGATTGGGCAGTGCTTGAAATGTAAGCAAGTGTAATGATTCAAGGTACATCAAAATATGATAATGTTTAAGTGTTTTCATTGGAGAAGAAATTTATTTAATGTATAGGTACATGAATGTTTGTGTCTCTTCATCTGCCTTCATCGTTTTCAAAATCTGCTCAAAGAACCTGTGAATATTTTACTTATTGCTGTGTATAATTCTTGTGACTCTTTCTTATAGAACAGCATTACTCAGTTACCAGTTGAAGAACTGGATAGAATTCAGGAATACCTTCAGAACACTGGATTAGCAACAAGGTAAGTAATACCAATATGTGTTAAAATGCCAGACTAAGAAATATTCTAATACTAATTGTGTTAACTCTTTTTTCCCACATTTAGATGTCTTTTTAAAGATAAAATAGTGGGGTTTTTTTGGAGGTAAAACAGGAGTAAAATATCTCGAGATACAGGCATGTTTTGGTACAAGGATAGTTGTGTTTGGCTGAGTTGAATTTGCAGTATACTTGGAAGTAAACCCAAACTAAAGGCTTGAAGGCATCAGTTTGTCTTCCTGCATCCCAGTCAATATTTAACTTTTAAGAAAGAACAATTCCTTGAGGAAAAAAGACATTACTGAAAACAACCTATGTTTTCCTCAGACTTTTGCAGAATTTTTGTCCAAGCTGGGTGGGCTGTTTTTTTTTTTGCTTGTTTTGGTGTTTTTTTTTCCATACAACTGTGTTAAAGGTTTTAACTGTTCAGTCTCCCAACTGTTTAATCTGCTCTTACAAACCGGAGCAAATTCCATTGTTTTTAAAAGCTTTATTTACTGTTGGAAAAAACTTTATTCTTATTCCTCTTGATATCATTACTGTTTGAGGTTAATATCTGTTGCCTGAAATAAGAAAGAAGTAAAGGAAAAGAATCTAAAGTTGAAGACTGCAGTAGATTGAAAGTAATGTGCATTCCTAGCTAACATTACATAGTTTAATTTTAGAGGGTTCTTGTTTGATAGCTCTTAGAACATATTTGTCTTCAATCAAATAATCTGTACACTAACTTTTATCCTCCTTACTTGTTAAAAAGATTTACTGCATAATGAAAACCTCAGTTTGCGTTTTATGCTTAAGCATGTACAAATTTAAAATCTAAATTAAGTCTTTATAGCTGATGATGCCGAGTTTATTTCTTGGCTACTGATAGCTGTCATATGATGTAGTTCTGCATCATATGACAGAGCATATCCAACAAAGAACTTAAAAACCTGCTGCTTTTCTCTACCAGGATTATAATTGGCTCACTGGATATCTTTCTAATTTTAAATGATTTACAAAACTGAGTAAGTTAGCTCTCTGCTGATTTGTTCTTCTATTTTCAGACACCAAAGGCTTTACTCACTCTTGGATAGGTTTCGTCTTATGGTAGCACCAGGCACAACTAGTCCTTCACCTCTGGTTACCTCACACCCACTAGATGGAGAAGACCAACCAGCTTTAGAGAATGTAATTCTAGACAAAGTAAGGTTATGTTTAGAAAGACTGGCTATAAGTGCCTTGGCTGTAAACAAGCTTTGCTAATTACAAAATACTTAAATACAGCTTATTTTTACTGTGCAGTTAATGTTCTCAGAATTGTCAATGAATCCCAAATATAGATCAGGGAATGATTTCATATGTTTTGGCTGACTGTTGAACTTAAAATGAATAATTAGCACATGCATAGATGCTTATGTTGACAGTGCTGTGAAAAACTATCAAGTCTTGTTTCTTTGCATAATTTTGATGGAAAGATTTATATAAGGTTCAGTAGAGACTGACATATACCCTTGGTGTTTGCTGCAGTGATAGATTTTATTAATTTGCTCAAAACTGTTGGTTGTCCCTTAGAAATCAAGCATTACTTCTCGGTTTCCACTTCTCAGCTTTAAATTACTTTCAGAGAGCTACCATGACTACTTAACTGCTTCTCTGTTTTGCGGGGCCTATATCTTCCTTTTTTTATGGTTGTCACATGGCACACATAATTTCTCCTTTTCATTCCTTTGTGTTCTACTGTAATACACAGTAATAGGAAATGTGTGTAACTTTGTCTTCAAATTAAGGTCTTCCTTTATTTCAGTGAGTGTTAAAAGATAGGTGTTATCTTCATCTGCTCATATATTTGAATCCGAGTACTTTTTCTTGGTTATAGTATTGGATTATTTGCTATTACTGATATGTTTGTGTGACTACAGAGTATTTCAGGTTTTTTCCTAGGTAGTCTCCTCAGCTTTAGGATCCTAATGCATGCACCTGTGCTATATGTTAAGCTTATTTTTTTCTTGTTTCCTGTCCAGACTCTTACAGAAATAGACCACTTGCCAGTGAACATCCATCAGTCTAGTTTAAGATGGCTCATTTGCCAATTGTCTGTTCACTAATGTCTTTGACATTAATGTGGCCTAGTGGTCTCTTAAATGGACCATGATCCAATGCCAATGAGCAGTTCTCCCCCTGCCCCTATAAACTGTTATTATTTTCTGAAAACAAATATATAATAAATTTCTTTAATTATTGAAGGACTGGTATGTGTCACTGGTGAGGTCGCAATGTTGCATCAAGTCTGACTCAGCGCTGCTAGAAGGTGCAGAACTGGTAAATAGGATTCCCCAGCCTGATCTGAACTCCTTCATGACCAGCAAGGTAATTTCTTCATCAGATGAAACACAGTCAGATGAAGAGGATGTAATTATTTTTTAATGTTCTTAATTGATAATATTAATAGATTGTGTTCTTAAATGTAAACACTTCCAATGTATCTAATACCGGTAGTTCACTTCTTGAATTTCACTTCATTTTGGAAACTAAAATAGTAGATACGTTTCACTTCTGTGTCTGGCAGTGCTGCTCATAGTAGCTTTCTAGTAGCACACATTGGGTGTGTGGAGTGGAAGTGAAAGTTAGTTTATGTATTACAGTCACAAACATCCAGTTCTACCATTTTATATAATCTTCTCATTTTGCCGTACAGTCTCTTACAAGAGCAGATGGTTCTGTAACGTTTTACATATATGTGCTAGGTGACTTGCAATATACAGGTAACAGGCCACAGGTAGTAAATCTGGTGTAAAGGACAACTTCCATTATTAGTTTGTTTTCTAGGAATTTATTTTGTTCAAATTCTCTGTGTTACACTTGCTACTGGTATGCAGAAATAATAATGGGAAACTGTTTAGAAACATTATTTGGTTGAAAACTTACTACTTGGAAGATTCTTTGGATATAGGTCGTCCTTAAGCTTATTCACATACTTAAATAAAATTAAATTAAATTAAAATTTGGAATAAGCATAGAGTTTTCTTTCCAGAACAGTAGTGTTTGGAATTTAAATGTAGAATAAATAGGAGCTTAATTGTGGAATTGTTACACCACATTAGCGCAGAGGTCATAATAAGAAGTTAATTAATAAACTGTTAGTTTACTACCATATTAGTATGCCAGAATAGTACTGTTGGATACTTAGCTTCTCTTTAAAAGCAATTTCTTTACTTTTTATTTACTATTTGACTTCAGGAATTCAACCTAAGCTTGCTGGCACCTTGTTTAAGCATTGGCATGAATGAAATCTCAAGAGACCAAAAGAGCAGCTTCTTTGAAACAGCTCGGAGGGTAACTCTGGATCATGTGTCTACCACTGTACAAAACCTTCCTGCCAGCCACCAGGTTTTTCAACCACTATTGCCAACTGAGCCATCAGCCTACTGGAAAAAACTAAGCGATATCTTTGGTAATAGAAATAAAGGTCTTTTTAAGTTTATTCTCTCCTCTGCAAAGGTACTTTACAGATGTCTTGTGAATACATGAACTTACTATTTTTAAAAAAATCGAGATACCTGCATTAAAGTGCTTAGGAAATAAGTCTGAAAAATATTTATTGAGGGGAAAAAATTCAAACTGCTAGATTTCATCCAGTCTTATTTTGTAGGAGATGAGGTGATGTATCAGTCTATGATGACACTTTGTCGTGCACTGGCTCAGTATTTGTTGTTACTCTCAAAACTACCAGCTGGTCTCCGTGTTCCTCCTGACAAAGAGGATGATATCCTGAAATTCATAGTGATGTCAGTAGAGGTAAGAAACTACAGCATAGTTAAGATGTCATGAAATGTTGGGAGCGGGAACAACTTTGACTTACGCTTGTCACCATTAAGTAACTTTTGATCTGGGTGACTTTGTTAAGTGTAGAAGTTTCTTCTAGGCTAGTAAATTAGATGGTAGCTGTTGACAAGAAGTTGATTGATTGATGGGATGATCTTGGCATCTGGGAGAGTGGCCCTGCACTGGTCTGTGGGAGACTGAATAAACAGTGTATAATGCTCGTCATTTTTTTTTGTACTTAAAAGAAATTCTGTTCTCTCAGGAAAACGAATCAGTTCAACTTGCTAATAAAACTCTACATATTGTTGAGTAAACAACCCCCAACAAACACCTTTAGTTCTTTTCTTGTGACAATTTGCTATTAATGGGAAATTTTTATTTTTGCCCAGGCACTATCATGGCGTTTAATGCATGACCAGATTCCATTAAGCGTAGATCTTCAAGCTGCTTTGGATTGTTGCTGTCTGACGTTACAGCAGCTTAACCTCTGGAATTTGTTGGCTTCTGCAGCTAATGTGACATATGCTTGCTCCTTAATTAATTGCATTAGATTTATCATAGAAGCAGGTGAGTCCTATTTAAACAGTTATGAGAATTTCCTTAATAAATCATCAGTTATCACTGATAAAATTCCAGGTGTCTGGAATATTCCTTCCGAGTCCTTTTTAATTATTTTGTTGACAGATTTATTTTTACTACTTTTAATTTCTCATTTAAAATTTTGTGTTTACTTTTGAACTTGGCAGATGCCTTGGAGATTTGAAATACTTGACTCTTATGTGGCTTTGAGGAGAAAAAGGGAATATGAGAGATGTAATGGGTGTGTCTTTTCAATATTTTTGTCTAATTTAGTTGCTGTTGAGCCTGGCAATCAACTTCTTAGTCCTGAAAGAAAGAAGAATACTTCAAAAGGCTTAAGTGAGGGTGAAGTTGATTCAAACACACAGAGTAAGTAAATGGTGAATTTCACTTTTTCTTTAAACTTTTACTGTAGAAATACTTGTAGATACCCTTTCTATTACTATTTTTTCAACAAGATTTCCTCTAAGACCTTATTTGTATTTGATGTTTATTAACTATAGGCTGACATATTTTTAACAGGTACAGTTGTTTTTTCTTGAAAGTTAAACATTGCTGGAAATTTTTCTTGGGGAGAGGGGGTCTGCTATCTGTGCAGCCATGCTGCATGCTTTGTGACGTATGATTTTTTTATTTTAATATGAGAAAGGAAATATTAGCAATTCTACTTCTGAAGAATGGCAAATTTATTATCTGCCCTTCTACAGTATTGGAGCAGTATGTTGAGGTAAAGGTCAAGTATAGTCCATGAGCATGGAATCCAGCTGTACTGGTGCAGTAAGATAACACATCCGTCTACAGAAATTACCTGTCAAATTTAGCGTAGAGCTAGCTATGAGACTGGCGTCTCAAAAAAAGTTGAGTTTGGTCACTTTAAATTCTCACAAGTGCTCTGTTCAGTGTGGCCTGTTCTTGCTGGGGTTAGCGAGTCAGCTGCTTTGCTGGCACATCTCAGGTACCGTTAGTCTCCAGCACTGAGACTATCAAACAAGACAAACTGTTGCTGTGAGGGTGGTAGCAGTACTCTTCAACTAGCTGAAATACTATAGAATATTTCTTTGTATACACTCTTATTGTGGTTCTGTCCTTTTTAGTTGACATACTGAAGTCATTAAGCATTTTCTGGTTTTCTGTATAGCTTTTAATTATGTGTCTTTTGAGAGATTCATAAAACAGATTTTTTTTTTTCCCAACAAAGAAACCAAACACATTACTGCAGCTTGTGAAATGGTAGCTGAGATGGTGGAGTGTTTACAGACTGTTCTGGCGCTGGGACACAAAAGAAACAGCAGTATCCCAGCATTCCTTACTCCTGTCCTCAAGAACATCATCATCAGTTTAGCAAGGCTGCCTCTAGTGAACAGTTACACAAGAGTACCTCCCTTGGTATGTTCATTTTGCTTTGTTTTCAGGAATTTAAAAGTTGTTCAATAGCTTCTTGAAAACCACATGCGGTGCTGCATCTTAAGTTTTACGTCAGTACGCAGTGCTGCATCTTAAGTTTTACGTCAGTAGGACTTCAACTTTTAGTTAGCTTAATCGTCCAATTTGTCATCTTAAACTCTGAGTAGCAAAACATTGTAAAGATATCATAAGAGTTCACTTTGGAAAGGAGCGTTGGCACTCCTTGCGTTCTTACGTGGAGGAACATACAGGTGGTAGTTTAAGAAAGGAAGAGCAAGCAGTGACCTGGGGTTAATATTTCCTTCTTCTCAGTGGGATTGCTTATTCTGGAAAGAGTGCAAAATGTACACTGCTGCTTTGTTTTATGCCACATGAATTGACAAATTCATCTTTTATCATGCAATGATGCAATGGTGCTGAGGTTTCTGAAGTAGCATCTGAACTCACTCAGCTATTTATATATGGTGCCGTACTATGGTGTACCATACCATGGTATGCCATGTAAATACTTTTGAGTTATATAGTACCGTTCTTTCCTAACTCATCTGAGACAACATACTTCAACTTTTTGGTCAGTGTAACATGGATTCAAGAATATCTCATGGTTGCCTCCATATGTTGTTAGTACTGTAAAATGTCCTTGTTTTGATAAACTTCAAAGCCATGATCAGAAGCATTTCTAGATGCTTATAAGTAGAGCAAAATGGGGTTTCCTGGTGTGTACAAGGCCATTTCTTTGGCCTTGCTCTGTTTCTCTGCACTCTGTTTTTGAGGGGATGTTATAAAATACTTATTTTTGTGATTGGGACTTTTTTGCCCCTTGGATATATCTGCATACTTTTTTTCAGGCATAAATAGTGTGTGAACTCTTTTCCCTGAATTATCTTTTCAGCATCAGTTCTGCACAATCAAGGAGTTGCCTGGCGCTTAAGTTCCTGTCATATTTCAGATTAGAATTTACTCGCTTTCGTATCCAAACTTGGAAAATAGGACTGAATAGTTATGAGAAATATGCAGTTAATTTTTAAACAGACCCAACAGCACCCTAGGAAAACAGTGTAAAATGTGTACTAGCTGTGTTAGACATTTAATCTTTCTCTGAGGTGTTTTTTTACTTGGAGAATTACTTTATTTACTCATATCTCATTGCTTTTGAATGGCACATATGTATTTATAGCTGTTATGTCAATAGTGTTTCTGCTTTGGATAAGTAGACTGAATTTCTGTTTCTTTAGGTCTGGAAATTAGGCTGGTCACCAAAGCCTGCAGGTGACTTTGGCACGGTTTTTCCCGAAATCCCAGTAGAATTTCTTCAGGAAAAAGAAATCTTTAAGGAGTTCATCTATCGCATGAATACACTTGGTATGTAAAAATTAAAAACAAATACAGTTGGCCATTACTGGGCATTTACCTGTGTTGTGAAGCTACTGAATAAAAGAATCTGGTGCTGTTTGTTTACTTTTGTTGCTTATGTGGAAGAGAAACAATATTTCAGAGCAGCTTAGTAATTGTGCTGCAATAATTCTTACATTCTGCTCAATGCAGAGCAAAAAATCATAAATTATAAAGCCAAACCCTGTTCCAACTCGGGAAGATGATTTCAGCATGCTCTTTTACAGAATGGTCACTTGTTTTCTAGAGGATACACTTGACAGTATGGTTGAGAATATTTTGCTTCCCCTCCTTTTCTTTATTCATGCATATTACATAAACAGAATTTAGTGTCACTCAGTATTTTAAATGAGATGCTGTTACTTGAAAGCTGCTGGATATGCCAAGGTTTACTGAATGAGAGCCGTAGGGCTAAAGAGTTCAATTCTTTTTCAGCAGATGAGACTGTAAAGGATATTTTTCTCTATGCTTTTTCAATTTTTTTATACGCTTATGGATTTTTTTGTTGTTGCTGTTAGTGGTTGTTTTGGGTGTTTTGCTTGCTTGGTTGGTTTTTCGCCCCCTTCCCCAGTCTGTGGGTTGGCTGACTTGGGGTGTAGCACTGATTTCTGTTTGATCACTGTAATGCCCAAGATGACATTCTACTTTTGCTTCTTTAAGTATCATTCATTAAGTATAAACTGCAGGTATCGTTTATTAAGTATAAACTGCAGGGTATTCAGGAATCCTTTGCAGTCTTCTGTAGGTAAAAATCTGTTTGGAACAACTATATGAGAAGTGCTTGAATTTTAATGGCCTAGTTTTTTAGGCAATTCAGTCAATTTGCTTTTAGGGCATGAAGATTTCATGGAGAATCCCATAACGGTCTGCAGCTTTCTTTCCTGTGAAAATTAGCCCATATTCTGGATGATTTTGTGTTGTAAGAACCTGATACTTCTCAGTGCTTGGGAAGTTGGACAAAATATTGAAATATATATATATATAAGAAACAATCCCAAGAGTACCACTTTAATAATGTGCAGGACCCATCTAAAAGAGTCGTCATTTCCTAAAACAGAACAGTTAAAATTTAAACTGTAGTAATTACAAAAAAAAAAAATAGCATTATCCAGTGGAAAATGGTGTGAAATTAAATCTGTGGAAATTATGTGCCTTTTTTTAATGCTGTTCTATGCTTGTGCTTGTATTAAGACATAAATGGCTATCTCTGAGTGTTTCTATAGGATGGATCAGCCGTACTCAGTTTGAAGAGACTTGGGCTACTTTGCTTGGTGTGCTTGTAACTCAGCCTATAGTAATGGACCAAGAGGAGAACCAACAGGAGGTAATGTCATTCACTAAATTTTTTAAATTAAATTCTACTTAGATTAAGAAAAATGTTTCTATTAATAAACCTGTACAGTAGAAAAGTAGTAACTAAAACTAAGGAATTACTTCTGGTTTATATTTCTTTGTCTTCATATCCCTGTGAGTTCAGACACATCTGTCTTCTGGGTTAAAGCTTTTGCAAATGTGTAACCAGTATGAAGAAATACTAGTCAAGCTGTTTCAACTTCATATTAGTACATCACTCAACATGCACACAGTTCAAAGTTTGGTTTATTAGATGTTTGGCTTTAGGCACAATAGGAGCTCCTTCTCTGAAGAGTTTCCAATTCAGATTTGGTCTGTCTTGATGCTTTGTTTCAACAAGGAGTTAATGCGTTGATGCAAAGAAGGGGACTAAGTACTTTGAAGGAACAGAGTGGACATCTTAAGGTTTTAATGCTGTTGTGATAGGAGAGGATGCATACAGAATGACTGATGAGATGGGAGGATATCTTGCTGCTACAATTAAAGAGCTTTGTGTGCATTGCTTATGTCAGACATTTCTGGATGGAAAGAAGTCTAGATGTCAGGCTTATTAATGATAATGTAGTGGAAGGCGGCAAACTGATATTCAGAGGTTTCAGGATTCTATTTACAGTTCAGATTACAGTAACTTCATTTTACAGGAAGATACGGAGAGGACCCAAATTAATGTTCTTGCAGTACAAGCCATAACTTCCTTGGTGCTGAGTGCAATGACAATACCTGTTGCAGGCAATCCAGCAGTTAGCTGTTTGGAACAGCAGCCCCGCAACAAAGCTTTAAAAGCTCTGGACACAAGGTATTTTTTTACTTGTTCTAAAATGCATAAAAACTATACTTGTGATTAATACATAATTACAGTTGCTTAGTCTAGGTGTAGCAAAAATATGTATAGACTGTTTTCTAAGTAAGAATGTATACAGATGGATCTGTTTACATAGAATTTAAATGGACTTAGCATCACAAACCTGTTGAGCTGGAAAACAGTGTCTGAAAAAGACAGTATCTTGTTGAGAAATACATTCTGCACACTGTATGTTTCTCAGTTTTAGCATTCTTGATAATGAATATAAGCATAGACTCATAACATTGTCAGGTAAACTAGTTAGACTTGCGCAAAAAATGTTGAAGGGAAAATCCACTTAAATTGCTTTCTGTTGGGCTTTCAGGTTTGGGAGGAAGCTAAGTGTTATCAGGGGAATTGTTGAACAGGAAATCCAAGCAATGGTATCTAAAAGAGATAATATTGCTACACATCACTTATACCAAGCCTGGGACCCTGTTCCATCACTTTCTCCTGCTACTACAGGTAAGTGTGGTGGGGGCGGGAGGGAAGAGTGAATTCTCTGTGTGTAAAAGGTAGAGAAAATACTCTTGGGAATTAATTTGAAATCCAGTTTGCAGGAAATGAAACTATTTTCACATCTACTTTTCTGTGTAGGTTTTAAAGAATTGTCTTCTGTTTTGTTATAGGAGCTCTTATCAGCCATGAAAAACTCCTACTGCAGATCAATACTGAACGAGAAATAGGAGATATGGATTATAAACTGGGACAGGTTTGTTAAAACCTTAACTTTGAACTTGACTTTTATTACATTTCTACCAGTTCGTAAAAATTAGAAGGCATTGCTTAACCTCAGAAGTAAGCTAACAGCTCTCAGGGATGCAGGGTAGGTTGTAGCTGTCTGAGAGGAGTCACCCAGTTGTCCTGCCCCTCATGGAATTTTTGCTTGCATGTCTGAGGCCTACCTGTGAGCCAGCTATTGAGTTGTACTTCTCAGCCTTGTGTATTCAAGTGTAGTCTTAGCTTCTACTAGCTATTAGATTTTAGTCTGCTACTGCATGCTTGCAGCATTCCTTAGGAAATGAAAATCACTGGACTTAAAATAAGCAGTGTTATTTTAAATCCAGTATGGAGATGTAAGTTTCACTGGATGATGCTAGTTGGAAAAGTAGCACTACATACTGTGAATTAAAAAAATAGTCCTTATCCAGTCATTTATCTCCTTGAGAAATTAGTCTTGCATAAAGTTACACATTAGTTTTAAATGTAGTATTTGTTTTGCTATTTGAACAGTATGTATTAGTGGAAAAAAAAAAACTTTAAATACTAAACTCGGGTGACTTTTTTTAAGTTATCTTTTGCATAGGGAAGACCGAACAAATGCTTATCTGTCTCTAGGTGTCTGTATGTTCTCTTGAGATTCTAAGTGGCTTCAGCGTTCAGTATCTGCAGGTTTCCAGACCTTGTGTGTTATTTACAAAATCTGTAATCTCTATAACAATACTAGGCATTAGACATCCTGCTTGAAAAATAAATAAATGTATATTTTTACTGAACATGAAAAAGAATTCTATGTAAGGATGAATTCCTGTCTTAAAAAGAAGTCTTAAGCTATGTAAGATTAAGTAACTTTAGAGGCAAAAGTAATACCTGCATTGAAACAGGAAGCACTGATTTTGTTCTGGAGTCTTCACATATATCATTTATGAAACACCATTAGCAGGTCTTACTGTTCTGAAACGTTAATTTTATTTATAGATAAAGAACCACCAAGAAGTTTTCTTCTTTGTAGATAATTGTTTATCTAGCCGGAGTCAAAAGACTTGCCTTCTTAGGCTTGTCTGGTTTCAGAAGAAAGGTTGTATTGCAATCAGATATGCTGAGTTATGATTTGAGAAGAGTTAGGAATGTGTTTTCTATTGAACTGCAGTCATTGCAATTATTTCTGAATTGTTTTCTTGCTTAATATGAGTAGTAAAATATTATTCTTTGCTTTAGATCTTAGATCTGGTATGTTGGTGTAGAATGATGCATATACATTGTTAGTGCTTGCTTACAGGCTAGCTGATGCTGCTTTCAGCATCACCTGTATTGCTGAGCTAAGCAGATGGTGCTGCTGGTTTTGCTGTGCCATACAGTTTAAACTGATTTAAACTAAAGCATTGATAAAGGTATAAATAAAAAAATTAAGTGATGTGCAGCTCATGTAAATGAGTCTGTTACCTCTCATTTAAATGATATTTGGCTTCTAAGATTTTTTTTTTTCTAATCTGTGAGGGTGTTTTGCTTCTTTTCTGTTTTTATTTTCTTGTTTGTTTTGTTTTGTGTTGCAAGGTCTCTATACACTCCATATGGTTAGGAAATAATATCACTCCTTTGAGAGAAGAAGAGTGGGGTGAGGATGAAGAAGATGAGAATGACATACCTGCTCCTTCCTCACCACCAACTTCTCCTATTAACACCAGGTGTGTTATTTTTTTCTTGTCTCTCCTTTGACTTATCGATAAGCTTTTATTTCTTCATGTTCACTTCAAGAAAGTGGGTTTATAAATCAGATAAATAACTGTATAAATTGGCAAATAACTGTACTATTTCAAATCAAGTATTTTACCAGTGCTTAAGAATAGCCATTTTAACATTTGCTTATTGTGCCTTGCAGGAAGCACCGGGCTGGTGTTGATATACATTCTTGTTCTCAGTTCTTGCTTGAACTGTATAGTCAGTGGATATTGCCATCAAACCCTAGCAAGAGAACACCTGTCATCTTGATTAGTGAAGTAGTGCGATCAGTAAGTCTAAACTACTATTCAGAGTCACAATTGAGTACCTGTTACCAAATATTCAGAGCTAAGCAACATTTGTAAAGCATGTTTTGATATATGGGAAAGACTGATTTTTCTTGTCAGTGCTATTATATGGGCAGTGCACATATAACTTGAGCAGTTGATCAGTGTAACATTATACTGATTTAAACCTGTATAAGCAATCTAGATTGCATATTCTGCTACTAGATTACAAACATTGCTACTTGATTTGAGTTGGTATTTTACTTGACTACTTGCTCAAAGTAGGTTTCAGGATTTTGCTTATTCTGTCTCTGTGTAAGAAAATGAAGATGGGACAACAGTGCATCAGAGAATTAAGTTAGTGAAGCATAGAAGCAAAACTAAAGAACGCAGGTGTGGGATGTGTCTTAACAGCCATTATTCACTATCATAAAAGAGCTTAAATGAAACTGTCCTTTCAAGAGTGTGTTTTGGAGTGGTTTGGTATATTGTAAATGGTAATGCACATTAATTTTCCAGAGCTACTACCACTAGTAGATTTGATTTTGTAAACCTTTTGGAAGGTAATGATCTTTCAGAAGTTACTGTTACCTGAGATGAATGGTGGAATTAGTTCTGGACAACAGTAGTTATTCCAGGCGCTTGAGTTAATGTTTACACATTTCATAGATTGATCAATTTCCTGACAATTATAACAGATGGAAAAGACAACTTTTGGCTATCTGCTAATGGGCTTTTTTGTATTCAATTTTAATTTGTGTACAGCTTCTGGCAGTATCAGACTTATTTACAGAGAGGAATCAGTTTGAGATGATGTATACAACATTGACAGAATTGCGAAAGGTGCATCCATCGGAAGATGAGATTCTTGTACAGTATTTGATACCAGCCACTTGTAAAGCTGCTGCTGTTCTTGGAATGGTAAGAAATTCTCATGGAAGTTGGCTGTAAACTCTTGAGTGTCTAGGTTAGCTCATCTTTAGCTTCTGCTGCAAAAAATGATGCACTTGGTAAGAGTGGTTAGTGTCCAAGAAAGTCCTTTAGCTGATCTGCATGGCTATAAGAAGTAATAGGATGTGTGTTCTGGGCTTTCAGAGGTTGCAGACATGATCTCCAGTTGCCCCATATCCAGACAGAAAGCTGTTTTGGTTTGGGATTTTTGAGATTTGAACTTAATTTAATGTGCTTTTTGGTTAATCTTATTCAGTTGAGTGTTACCTTTGCCCTGGACTTCTTTGTTACATTTCAGGCCAGAAATGAGGACTGGGGGGGGAAAAAAGCAGCTATTGCTGAATTTGTGATACTATAATTTCATGAGAAAGCTATAAGGTCTCCCCTGAGCCTACTTTTCTCCAGATTAAACAACTCCAGTTCCCTCAGATGCTCCTCATTACACTTGTGCTACAGACCCTTCACCAGCTCCGTTGCCCTTCTCTGGACGTGCTCCAGCACCTCAGTGTCTCTCTTGCAGTGAGGGACATAGAACTGAACACAGGATTCAAGTTGTGACCTCACCCAGTGCCCAGTACCAGGGGGATGCTTACTGCCCTGGCCCTGCTGGCCATACCATTGTTGCTACAGGCCAGGGTGCTGCTGGCCTTCTTGGCTGCCTGGGCACAAGCTGGCTTATGTTCAGCAGCCATCAGTCGGCACCCCCAGGTCCTTTTCTGCTGAGCAGCTTTCCAGCCACTCTTCCCTAAGCCTGTAGTACTGCATGAAGTTGTGGCCCAGATGCGAGACCAGCACTTTGCCTTATTGAACCTCATACAGTGAGGCTCAGACCATTGATCAAACCTGTCCAGATCCTTCTGTAAAGCCTTCCTACCCTAAAGCAGATCTGCACTCCTGCTCAACCTCATGTTGTGTACAAAACTTACTGAGGGTGCACTCAATCCCCTCATCCACATTATGGGAGTGGTGGAGAGAAGGATGTGTAGGTCTGGGTGCCAGTGGTCTTGGAGAACAACTAAAGGAAAACTGTGTTTTGTGTTTAGTGGATGAGGGATTATTCTTTTGAACACAGACTATAGGCGTCTATTGGTCAATTTCAGACAGAAGCGTCCTTTGTGGTTAGCTGAAAGACCTGATTATATTGTGACATTTGATTAAAAGTATTTTAAGCCAGGCTCTGGTTCATGCCATGTTTTCTGCTCTTTAATTTGTTCCAAGCATTTCTAAATGAGACAAGCCACCAATATTGAACCTGTGTTGAATTTTAATGAATACATTCATTGGTTGTATTAGGATAAAGCTGTGGCTGAACCAGTAAGTCGACTGCTGGAATCAACCCTAAGAAGCACCCATATGCCAAGTCGGATTGGAGCTCTGCATGGAATTCTTTATATCCTTGAATGTGACTTGCTTGATGAGACAGCAAAGCAACTCATTCCAGTTATTAGCGAGTATCTGCTCTCCAACTTGAGAGGAGTAGCACAGTAAGACTCTTCCCTCTTTCCCTCCCTTTCCCCAACTGTTGCATGCTTATGTGTGTATAAAAGGGCTCTTTATGGTTTATGGTTGTCACTACCCTTGAGAACAGGCTGTTGTATCAAGCAGGTTTTGGCACTTTTCATTGAAAATATCAGCCAATTTTATGTTTGATTTACAGAAGTGAAAGGATATTTAAGGGTGAGGAAACTGAGATGTTTTTTTTCTCTTTGGTGAATTGTGTTCCTTGTACCTTATTTTCCTATCAAAAGGCATACTCTTGAAGTAAGACTTGCAGGATGAGTTACGAAGTTTATTCCTCCTAAGCAAGTCAGACAGTGATAGCATATAATTATATTGCTGAAAAATCTCTTATGTTGCACTGGATTTCTATGATAGCCAGTGCTCCTTTATGGCATCTTGGTTATACTTTGTGGGATTTTAAAAACTGCATAGATTTCATGTGAAAAATACTTAGTGTTTCTAAGAATTGCTTATATTGTCTCTATTTATGACCTAGACAACTTTGATGTAAGTGACCACTTACGTTTTTGCTTACTTACAGTTGTGTGAATATCCATAACCAACAGCACATCTTGGTAATGTGTGCAGCTGCTTTCTATTTGATTGAGAATTACCCACTTGATGTAGGGCCTGAATTCTCTGCAGGAATTATACAGGTATGTTGTGATGCCTCCAGTCACAGGTGGTCATATAACTTGGGATCACCACATAGCTATCTTTAACACTTGATTACTGTGGTGTTAGGTATGCTTTTGAGTTTTGTTTCATCAGGTTTTTCTTAACAGCTGGTGCAGTTCTATACTAGCTGCAGTGCTATGGTGCTAGAAGATGACCTAAATAGACATCAAAAACAGGGAGTTGGCTTTTTCCTTTATTTCAGATGTGTGGAGTCATGGTGTCTGGAAGTGATGAATTAACACCATCCATTATTTATCACTGTGTCCTGAGAGGATTAGAGCGACTCCTTCTTTCAGAGCAACTTTCTAGGCTGGATAGCGAATCACTAGTTAAACTGAGTGTTGACAGAGTGAATGTGCAGAGCCCCCACAGAGCAATGGCTGCACTTGGATTAATGCTGACTTGCATGTACACAGGTATTTGCTTTTCTTATACTGTTCATGTGCTGAGTGACTAGCTTACTAACAGTGTTCATTTTCTGCATTTATTTTTATTACCAAGGATAAAAATGTCTTATTTTAGCATTCACAATAAACTTGTAACAATTTATTTTGGTTTAGGAAAGGAAAAAATCAGCCCCAGTCGTGCCACAGATGCAAATCCTGCTGCTCCTGACAGTGAATCTGTGATCGTAGCTATGGAACGAGTATCTGTCCTTTTTGATAGGTAAGAGGATGAAACGTGTGTAATGGGGCACCAGGAGAAAAATGATTGTTTGGCATCGTGTGGTCACTTCTCTATTTGACAGTTCTAATATTTAATTAATTATGTTTGCTTACCATTGCTTGAAATTGATACTTCTTTCTGGTATACAGAGTATATATAACACTGATGGAATTGCTGAAGGCAGCACAAATGTACAGGAATGTAAATGGAAAACAGACATGTCCTAACTGATACTGTGTGTTGCACAAACCATAATAGTTTATAAATGTATTTCCAGCTCCCTTCAGGTCAAACTCTTAAGTGCTTTTCAGGATGTCTTCTGCACAATCAAGGATATAAATCCGGTTTATGGGAAATAATCTTTCAAACCACCCTAAGAGTTTAAAATCTTCTTCCCTTTCCCCCACCCAAGTGTTGCTCTTTCCAACACTGCTAAGTAATTGCAGAGCAAGGGTACAGTAAAACTTCTGTATTCACATGGAACTCATTTAATGGAAACATTTCAAACCTCTTGTTTTGATCTGACAATCTCAAGCTGCCTTAAGTAAGCATAGCATGTTACATTTTGCATAGTAGTTTGTGGGATAATGGTTTACATTTTTTAAAGTGTTCAGTGGTTTTTCCATAAAACTGGATGAGGATTTAACTTCAGCACTTAGTGAGAACAGAACTAGAGCAATGCTTGACTGCTTCTGAAAATATTGCTCCTAAGAGTTAGCAAAACAAACGTGAATACTACAAGCAGAAAGTTAACTTTTGCAGAGAGTAATCACACAGTTGCTCTTGACTTGTGAACAGATGCAGCCTTTATTAAAAAGATTTTCCAATCAGTGTTACTTAAGTAAAGTTGTCTTTGAGTATCTTTTCCCCTCCTTACAGTGCAGTGCAACTTGCTTTTCCTGTTTGATACATTGGTTATCCTGGTCTTGAATAAAAAATGCAAAGGTTTATGAATGTAAATGAGTGTTCTGCTTATAAATGGTCTTTTCTCTGATAACTAGGAGTAGTGATCTCTGTCTTTTTTTGATATTTTTTTTTTTCAGCATTCCTATTAAACCTTGTCTCTGATGCTTCAAAAAATGCTGAATATTTTAGAAAAGGAGAGAGTGGGGGGGTGTGACACGATACCTGCAACTGCCTCTAGTAGCTTTGATAGACCTCTTTGGGTAGACTGTTAGAGTAAGATTACATGAAGACTTGGATTCCTCAGTGTTGAAGGCTTTCTCACCTATCTACAGATATAAGTAAAACGTTCTTTCTGTTGCCAGTTAAATTGGAAAAGATTGAGTTTTTCTGAAATTCAATCACAAAATATGTTCTTCTTTCTGTTATTTTCAGGATCAGGAAGGGATTTCCTTTTGAAGCTAGAGTGGTGGCTCGGATTCTTCCACAGTTCCTTGATGACTTTTTCCCACCACAAGATGTAATGAATAAAGTTATTGGAGAATTTCTATCAAATCAGCAGCCTTACCCTCAATTCATGGCAACAGTAGTTTATAAGGTAGTGTTTATGTATTTATTTTTTCCTTAAATGTTTCAGAATATTTCTGTATAACTGAGAGCTCAATTGGAGGGGTAAATACCAATTTTGTTTAATCTAAGAAACCAGTTGCAGTGACTGAGCTTTGTCCTCCAGGCAACATGGAAGGCTAGAATCTGTGCACCTGAAAGACAAATTGTTCAGAGCAATGCAGTTCAATTACTGATCATGGGAAGATAAGAGATAATATTGATAGTTACAGTCCTGGTGCTCAGACTCTTTAGATCTCAAGGAACCAGCCTAGGTCTTCTGGCCTTGTGAACTCTACAGTCAAGCCTCTGTAGACTCAGTTGGGCTTCTAGGTATTTTGCTCTTCAGTGCTTACCGGGCTCATGCATCACTTGAGAGTGCATGTACATACCACATTGGATCTGTAAAAATGGAGATGCCAGGTAAGTCTTGCATTTCTGTATGTTTACTTCAGTTTGGCACAGATGTCATAAGTCCAGTTGCATCCTGGCTGACTCTTTTGCAGAATCTCTTTGTCTAGGCATTGTGTTCGTTGTTTAGACTCAGAGTTGGCTCCAGGAGTCCAGTTTATGAACCTCAGAGCTTTGTAGCTGGAAAGAACCCTTATATGAGAAACTAAACTCTTCCTGATGTCCATCTACCTTGTCTTTATTCCTGTGTAAAATATTTTTGCAGGTATTCCAGACACTACATAGCACTGGACAGTCCTCAATGGTCCGTGACTGGGTGATGCTGTCTCTCTCTAATTTCACACAAAGAGCACCTGTGGCAATGGCAATGTGGAGCCTTTCCTGTTTTTTTGTCAGTGCTTCCACCAGTCAATGGATTTCAGCAATGTATCCTAAAAAGACTGTAATGTGTGCCATTTCTAGGCTAATACCATTATTCTGTAAAGCAGATTGGTAGACCTGAAGAATAACAGTACAAGTTGGACACACAAAAAAAGGCAGATTTACTGCACTTTGTAGTGGCGTATAGCGCTGTGCTCTTGGTGCCTCAGATTTGAGGGAGTGTCATGGTTTAAGCCCAGCCGTAACTCAGGACCAGACAGCCGCTCTCTCATTCCCCCACCTTTCTCCCCCTGGCTCCCGGAGGGATGGGGAGGAGAGTCAAAAGAATGTAACTCCCATGGGTTGAAATAAGAACAGTCCAGTAGCTAAGGTATAGCACAAACCACTGCTGCTACCACCAATAATAATAATGATAAGGGAAATAACAAGGGAAGAGAATACA